>CM069866.1:10033880-10281380 GCA_036172795.1 Pelodytes ibericus | reverse complement strand
ATTAATCGTCCATATTGACTTTGAATTAAAAATGGAAAAGAGCCATTATCAAAATAATGCAGATACGACAGATAAAGAGGATAATATCTGGACCAATTAGATAAAGAGTGGATAATACAGATTCTCACTCCGTCCGAATAGTGTGTGAATGATGAGTTCTCTAACGCTCTGCATTGGCTTGCGAGTCTGTTAACACAATGTATTGATACTTTTATATAGTATTATTCCCAGTACACTATTTAAGCCACTTGGTTGCCTACATGGCTGCTGGGCAGCTTCCTAGATGGGCCTAGCTAGCCCGCTTCCTAGATGGGCCTAGCTAGCCCGCTTCCTAGATAGTTCAGGGGGAGGCCAGACGGGAGGGGAAGGTTGGGGTGAAGGATGGTCCCTTTTTGTTTCACACTGGTCTAACAGAAGGCCACGGTACCTTGACACAGATGTGCTGCAGCAAGATATGTAACACGGGAAGCACCACATCCTTCAGCTTGTCCACCAGGAACCTACAAGAGACCAGAGTAAGATACTGAGCATGGCGACTGGTCCTAAATTGGGTAAACATCGCCATCTTGTGGACACAATGCTAGACACATATCCACTGGGATGGTCTTGGTGTTTGATATCAGGAAGCACACTGGGACCCTGTATGTAAACCTACTCAGGACAACGGAGTGAGAGGAGGTGGTTTAATGGTAGTTTTTGGGTCTGTCCTTTGCAATCCGAGTTATAAATATTCTGCCAGCTTTATATTTCACCATATCTAGATCTGAATGGCCACCCTGCTCAGACATGACTTGTATTTAGACAGCCCTGGTTCTCACTTTCCCATCCGGCTTGAATAGGATGAAGCAGAGGCCTTTACTCCATAGGAAATTAATCATTAAAACTTTGTCTTATAACAACCCAGGGGGCTTGAAAATGCATCCTAAAATAACAGAGAACAAGTCAATCCTCTAGTACTGGCAAACACATTAAACCTTCAGGACCTGCACACTTACACTCTAAAAGAACACAGGACCTCACTGCCTGCAAGCGCATCCAAAAATTACACATAACAGGTCAAACCTTCAGGTCTGGCAAGCGCATCCTAAAATTACACATAACAGGTCAAACCTTCAGGTCTGGCAAGCGCATCCTAAAATTACACAGTACAGGACAAACCTTCAGGTCCGCCAAGTGCATCCTAAAATTACGCATTACAGGTCAAAGCTTCAGGTCTGCCAAGCGCATCCTAAAATTACGCATTACAGGTCAAAGCTTCAGGTCTGGCAAGCGCATCCTAAAATTACACATAACAGGTCAAACCTTCAGGTCCGGCAAGCGCTTCCTAAAATGACGCAGAACAGGTCAAGCCTTCAGGACCTGCAAGCGCATCCTAAAATTACACAGAACAGGTCAAACCTTCAGATCCAGCAAGCGCATCCTAAAATTTCAAATACAAGGTAAAACCTTTAGGTCCTGCAAGCGCATTGTAAAATTACACAAAGCAAGTAAAATCTTTAGGACATGCAAATGCATCCTAAAATAACATAGAAGCTCCAAATCAAACCTCCAATACCACCTGAAAACACATCCTAAAAGGCTAGAGCTTTTCCTTCACAATTTGTTTTTTATCTGTATGCAGATTTTAAATTATTAAATTAAACTCCTCCAAAGAATATTCAGACACACAGAAATCAATATTTAACAGAGTGTGAGGTTTGATTATTCAGTCTCCATTCATCGCTAGCTTCTTTGTGTTTCACACAATTCTTTTTCATGCCACAGAATGGAATTAAAACGGCTCAGACATTGCTTTACTAAGAGTCTCCTGCTGGAAGACTAAATGTTAGATATTAAACTCCCAGCGTGCCATGAAAAAGCTAATAATACTGCTAAAAAGGGAAAACGATTACAGACGTCACAATTAATAGGCAACATTCTCTTCATTTAACAGAATGAGGCTGGCAGAATGATCAAATATTAAAAACAACAACTTATTTTTAAGAGCAGCAGTGTAAAAACAAGGAATAGTGCACATCTGAAACTGACAGCCTTTTTAAAGTGAATATTTTTGAATATTGATATTCACATTTTATACTGCAGGTAAAATGTGCATTAAAAGCACAAAAATGCAGATGTTTCGATGTAAATCAATACAAAGAAAACCACCAGAACACACTAAATACAAAGGTATTGCTTGATCTACGTCAATGATGGCTAACCTGGGCACTGCAGACGTTTAGGACTGCATATCCCATGATGCACAGTGCGAAGTAAAGATGTCTGATCATCCTGGCATACATAGTTTCAAAGCATCTGCAGTGCTGAGGTTAGCTATCTCTGGCTTCTACACCCAGTCTATTGTGCTGGCAAACCATCCCAGTGTTACAGATTGGGAGTAACGGCAGTGTGAGTAGGGGTCAAGGCTGCCCGGGGTCATTGTGGGAAGCACCTGATAAATCGAATGGCCTGGTTCTTGGCGCTGGTAACAGAAGGGCTGATAACTAGGAGAGCGGAGGCAGAACCGTTCCCGCCTCTCATCATTAGGATAACGTTGAGCAGGCGCTGGAAAAGACGACGTAACGTCTGAAAAGAGGAGACATAGAAAAAAAAAAAATAGATTGTAAAACAATAAAATAATTTTACGTTTTCCACACTCAGAAAACATACTGTTAAATTGGCAGCAAACTTTAAAAATGACTCTTGCTGCTTTAAAAGTTTAATGGAAGCAAGGGTTTTTATTTATACAGTGGGGGTTAAAAGGATTAGCTTTTACAGATCTATGCCAGCGTCCATCCCCCCCCCACAGGATGGCTCGGTGCAGCCATTCCTGGATGTGTCTGGGGCTAATCAGGCTCATATAGATATGCAAGTATGGGTATAACAGTATAAACCTCATGAAAATTCAGAATTTTTCAGAAACCAAAGTTTAACCCCACCATACTGGCACAATTTCTAAGCCAAAGAGGGTATAGTTTATATTTGTAGAAGATCTGCATATGGGTCGTTCCGTACCTGATTTCCATCCCCGTGTATAGGCTGACAGAGTAACCACAGACCATGGTACGCCAGCTCTGGAATGTACTTCATGCGGTGAGCAGAGCTACAATAAATAAAACGTTTTATTTAAATAAAATGTAAAAACAAAAAATAAAAAAAACGACATTTGGTAAATATCAATGTATTTAAAGGGATTGTCACCACCCAACTGTTTCTTATTCTGTGAATGTAGAGAATCCAAAATGATCTTTACACGGTGAATTGCAGCTAATGCACAAATAAAAGAAAAATGTGGTCTTAGTATTCGTGGAGTCTCTCGTTTATGACATCACTTGTAGCTTTATAGACACTTTACCAGTATTACAATGGGAAATGTGTAACTTGCATATCAAGCCACCGGTGATGTCATAAACAGGGGACACACATTTAAAACATGTTGTTATTTCTCTTATTTTATGCTTGGAATTCTGCTAACGCAACATACAGATCATGTTTCATTCTCTCCATTCTCAGTTTAAAGGGGACAGTCTCTTTACAATGTGAACAAGAGCGAGCGTAACAGGTAGAGACAGACTGCGTGAAACAGAGTTTAACGCACATTGTTTCATTAAACGCCGAATTTAAACACAGTGTTGAACAAAAAGTATCAGAGGAACTCACAGGGTCTCCGAAAACGGGAAGTCTTGAGGGACAGACTCAAAACTTGTCAAATTAATGAAGATCTGGAAAGGAAGAAATAGGAATGTTAAAAATACATTGTACATTCAGAAAACTCTCAGGCTTAAACGACCTTCCCGCTTGTACAGAAGGGAAAAATGTGACCCACGAAGGGCTAAATCACAGCTTTAAAAAAAATAAAATAAAAACTAGACACAAGGAAACCAACCAAACTGTTATAGCTGCTCAAGCATGTGGCCTGATATGCAAATAAACTGCATTTCAATGGCAAAGGTGTCATTTGCAAACCAAGCCACAAGGCAAAGTAAACAGGAGATGCCACAGACACATTTTTTTCTCCCTACTTCTGCAAGTCTTCAAATACGAATATATAGATCATTTTCAATCCTCTACATTCACAGTATAAGCAACGTGATACAGTCCCTTTAAGTTTGAAATCCCATTAGGAATATAGCCGTGTGTATTGTGCAGAGACAAACCTGGTGAGATTCTCCTGGAGATCATGGTCCGTGCACAATACATAAGTCAATGAGATGAAATGTTCGTTAGTAGCTTCCTCTGATTAATGGGTTCCTGCTCGTTAAAACTTCCCTAATATCTAGGATCATTTTCCGATGTTTTTGGATCGTTAGTAACAATATTAAAATGATTTAGGATTGGATAGGACACACTGAGAGACTGTTTGTTCCCCCCGTTCCCCCTCTCACCTGCATACAGTGCAGCACACTCTGAGGTTTCTCCTTCAGTGAGAACTTGGGCAGAAGTCGCAACAAATTCTCCAGGAGAAGAAACATGGCCTCCCTGATGTTCATGAGGTCACGGTTCCCGAAATAAACCGCCTCTTCCTCCTCCTCCTCCTCTTCAGACAGATCGTTCAGCTGGCAAATAACAGCAGGAAGAGTTACATAATGGCGAGTTCTCTTGCAAATAATATAAAACCAAGAAAGGGTTAGAGGAAGGCTCGGGTTTGAGAATAAATCGGTGCAGACAAAAGACATCAGCCAGTATTACTGCATGAAAGTATATAGAGAGTGAAGAGCAAGGAATGTCGGGCTTGTTGGTCACATAGGCCAAAATGGCAGTCCTCTCAAGAGACACACAAAAAAAAGTGCTCAATAGTCACGATACAGGTCTCGCATAGGACTATTTAATGAAGGGTGAGGTGGGGGGGTGTGGTGGGGAAGAGGAGAGCGGCATTTACAATAATTTAATACCTAGGTTAGTACAATGGCAGTTTCCGGTCGCCATAACCACTGCTCTTTGGAAACAGACCTTGCGATCTGATCAAACAGAGCAGGACTTCAGGCTGTTACCTCTGTGATGATGTACCGTTTCCCAGTCTGCAATGCTCAGTAACATCCCTAACATGCAGCCGTTCCATCTAAACCGACCCGCCACATTACCTCGCAAACCGCTCTTCGGTCCGACCGCGGCCTCTTCCTGCCTCCGCGATTCTCTCCTTGGGAGCTCTTGGTTGCGTCTTTCTTTCTCTTGCGGTTAGCGTCGGTCTCCTGAGGCCAGACTTTTTCTAGGGTGCTAACACATTTGTCAAACAGGACGGGATGAAACACTTGGTTGGCTACGCTGCCTGGGGGAAGGAAAGGGGAAAAGAAGTCAGGAGGCAAAATACATTTTGTATGGCAGAGGAAACCATGACCCAGCAGTAACTAAGGTTCAGAGGCAACTGTGTGATGGGGACAACAACATTTATTAACTGCTGACCTAGCACTCATAAAAACAAACAAAAAGAAAAAAAACATACTATATATATAGAATATTTATCAAATCCCAAACAATGACTCCTTCCCAATTAGTTTAATTATCTGCTTTATCTCATCTAGTTGAGCATTAAAACTCAAGCGACTTTAAAAGATTCCCGAACAATATAAGTATTTTATAAAAAATTTAAAATAAAGGTACTTTTTTTTTTATAGATAAAGCCAGTTACCTGGAATCTCCAAAAGCAGGAAGTAGAGGCCGGCAGCATGCAAGGCCAGTGTCCTCTGTATAGCATCGGCCCTTTTATTCTCCCCTGCCTGAATGAAGGGATAGAGAACTGCCACCAAGGTGTTCCGGCAAATGTCATTCTCCGCAAACAGGATCCAGACGCTCTGCCGAATGAGGTTAAGTAGGTAAAACGCTCACAGTGCATAATCTAAGGTGTAAATGAGTGTAGAGGCTGAAATGTGCGACGGAGAACTACAGCCAAGTGCAATTCTGGTGTATAGAAAATGGCCGGTCCTGTGTGTGCATGAAAAAAAAAAAGATGGGCCAGCAATCCATAACTATTTTGGTAAAATATCTTACATACTCCAACACATATCTGCCATGCAATGATTACAGTTAAATAAATACAATTAAATCATTGAAACGGACTTAATCTTTGGTAAAATCTTAAAAGATTTAGAACGGTATATAAATAAATAAGTGCATAGTGCTGTTTTAATTATCCATCACCTTAAACATCCTGCACCAAAGAATAATTACATAAATAAATACCAACCCAGAAAATGAATTCATGACAAATACAGACAATGGAAGGTAAATTACTAACAAATCCATACAGAGCTAGCGTTTTTAATATACAGTGCTGCACACCACTGAAAAAAAAGTACTTCTGTACCTTATTCCAGAAGTATATCTTACCTTCTCCTGATCTTCAGAAGCAAACGGTAACAAGCCACTGGCCAGGTTACTGAATACTTCCAGCCCGTTCTCTGTGATCTGAGCCTCCACTCGGGGATCCAGAGACTCTGTCTCTGTAAAGTCTAGCTCCCACACGGAATCCACCCAGGCTGGAAAAGACAAGTAAATGAAATATGTAACCAGAGAACTGTGGTACTGTAAGAAGAATTCAGATAATCGTGTCAGTGTGCACCATTAATACCCTGCGCTCCAAAATGTACAAGTGTCTATCATGACATTCATCCATGTAATGCCACCCCAGACACTGCTCCCTCCCTGGAAACAGTCCCTGCACTGTCTTACATATCAGTTTACATTCTGTCCATCCCTCACCAGGTACTGCCCACTCTGGGTTTTGCCACATTATTCTCCCCTGCCAAATGCACATTTAATGTCCCTCTTAATAATATCACTTTATCCCTTCCCTGGTACTCAACCATTCAATAGTCAATGAAGATAGTAGCACTTTCTGTATCACCCCAGATATTTAATGCCCCTAGGTTGTACCGAGTCTGCCCCTCTCCTGGTATTTACCCATGTAGTGCCCCTTTTGCACATCTAAGCCTCCTTAGTAGTGCCCCTGTATTGCCTCCGGCAGAGCACCTAGTGCCCATGTATTAACAAAACCACACTTTACGCTTTTCGCGTATTACTATGCTTAATTATTAAGCGTAATAATACGCAAAACGAATTTGTCCCTGGCGGCGCACCCAGTGTCCCTCTATTGCCCCTGGCAGAGCACCTATTGCCCCAGGCAGAGCACCTAGTGCCAGCCTGTTGCCCCAGGCAGAGCACCTAGTGCCACCCTGTTGCCCCAGGCAGAGCACCTAGTGCCACCCTGAGGCCCCTGGCAGAGCACCTAGTGCCACCCTGTTGCCCCTGGCAGAGCACCTAGTGCCACCCTGTTGCCCCTGGCAGAGCCCCTAGTGCCACCCTGTTGGCCCTGGCAGAGCACCTAGTGCCCCTCTGTTGCCATTGGCAGAGCACCTAGTGCCCCTCTGTTGCCCCTGGCAGAGCACCTAGTGCCCCTCTGTTGCCCCTGGCAGAGCACCTAGTGCCCCTCTGTTGCCCCTGGCAGAGCACCTAGTGCCCCTCTGTTGCCCCTGGCAGAGCACCTAGTGCCCCTCTGTTGCCCCTGGCAGAGCACCTAGTGCCCCTCTGTTGCCCCTGGCAGAGCACCTAGTGCCCCTCTGTTGCCCCTGGCAGAGCACCTAGTGCCCCTCTGTTGCCCCTGGCAGAGCACCTAGTGCCCCTCTGTTGCCTCTGGCAGAGCACCTAGTGCCCCTCTGTTGCCCCTGGCAGAGCCCCTAGTGCCCCTCTGTTGCCCCTGGCAGAGCCCCTAGTGCCCCTCTGTTGCCCCTGGCAGAGCACCTAGTGCCCCTCTGTTGCCCCTGGCAGAGCCCCTAGTGCCCCTCTGTTGCCCCTGGCAGAGCACCTAGTGCCCCTCTGTTGCCCCTGGCAGAGCACCTAGTGCCCCTCTGTTGCCCCTGGCAGAGCACCTAGTGCCCCTCTGTTGCCCCTGGCAGAGCACCTAGTGCCCCTCTGTTGCCCCTGGCAGAGCACCTAGTGCCCCTCTGTTGCCCCTGGCAGAGCATCTAGTGCCCCTCTGTTGGCCCTGGCAGACCACCTAGTGCCCCTCTGTTGCCCCTGGCAGACCACCTAGTGCCCCTCTGTTGCCCCTGGCAGACCACCTAGTGCCCCTCTGTTGCCCCTGCTCATCTCTCCTGCTGGGCAGAGCGGTACCTGCAAGAAGGGGCATTAAGCGTGACCACTCCTAAAGACTCACCCCTCCTTAGTGCCCTGAGCCCGCACCGGCCCAGGGCCTCCAGCAGGACGGCTTCTCTGTCTCCCATCAGCCGCTCTGAGTCTCCTGCTCTCCGCTTCTCCGTTAGTTAGCCAGCGCCAAAACCCAACACGAACTGACCAATCAGCAAGCAGCCAACCTAAACGTCATCACTGACCGCCACAGTGTCAAGGCAGCAGCCCATAGCGGAAACGGAAGTGCTCGAGGCCGACGGCGCCATGTTGGCTTCGGGAGGCCGCTGCGCGCATTGCTGAATACTGACAGTGACCAGGAACCAACATGGCGTCTCCTGCAGGGTATGACGTCAGCCCTGCAAAAAAGAGGTCGACCTGCCGGAGACACCATGCCATGCCGCTTCTCTGGGTTCTGTGGTCGTTAACACTCCAGTTGTACAGACTGTAACACTCACAATGCTCAGCCTGCCGTTACCGGCTCAGACTGCGGGGATTGTGTAGAAGACGGCACCGCGGCCATTTTGGTTGAGGGCAGCTGCCCAGCTGTGCGCACAGGCGGTGAGCAGAGCGCATGCGCAGTGTCGGGGGCAGCTGGCCGCTGCGGGGTACTAGTTGTCCGTGTGGCCCCGAGGCTCCTCTGCCGCCGCCGCCGCTATGAGTTTCTTCGGGTTCGGTCCGGCCGCCGAGCTGGACATCTCGCTGACAGACTCGGAGAGCCGCCGGCGGGTGGAGCACAAGAGCG
The DNA here is from genome assembly GCA_036172795.1 of Pelodytes ibericus. Taxonomy (NCBI): domain Eukaryota; kingdom Metazoa; phylum Chordata; class Amphibia; order Anura; family Pelodytidae; genus Pelodytes; species Pelodytes ibericus. The sequence continues at coordinate 10,272,538 of CM069866.1, read as the reverse complement.
AGGACGGGAAGAAGGACAAATACTACCTGTTCTATGACGGGGAGACCGTGTCCGGCCGGGTCACTGTCACCCTCCGGAACCCGGGCAAGAGGCTGGAGCACCAGGGCCTCAAGATCGAGTTCATCGGGCAGATCGGTGAGCTAAGGCCGGGGGGGGGGGGGGGGGGGGGGTGGAGGGGCAGATCTGTAGACTGGGGGCAGGTGTGAGGGCATTACATGGTATGTGTATGACAGGTGGAGGGGCAGATCTGTAGACTGGGGGCAGGTGTGAGGGCATTACATGGTATGTGTATGACAGGTGGAGGGGCAGGTGTGAGGACATTTACATGGTATGTGTATGACAGGTGGAGGGGCAGATCTCTAGACTGGGGGCAGGTGTGAGGGCATTACATGGTATGTACATGACAGGTGGAGGGGCAGATCTGTAGACTGGGGGCAGGTGTGAGGGCATTACATGGTATGTGTATGACAGGTGGAGGGGCAGATCTGTAGACTGGGGGCAGGTGTGAGGGCATTACATGGTATGTGTATGACAGGTGGAGGGGCAGATCTGTAGACTGGGGGCAGGTGTGAGGGCATTACATGGTATGTGTATGACAGGTGGAGGGGCAGATCTGTAGACTGGGGGCAGGTGTGAGGGCATTACATGGTATGTGTATGACAGGTGGAGGGGCAGATCTGTAGACTGGGGGCAGGTGTGAGGGCATTACATGGTATGTGTATGACAGGTGGAGGGGCAGATCTGTAGACTGGGGGCAGGTGTGAGGGCATTACATGGTATGTGTATGACAGGTGGAGGGGCAGATCTGTAGACTGGGGGCAGGTGTGAGGGCATTACATGGTATGTGTATGACAGGTGGAGGGGCAGATCTGTAGACTGGGGGCAGGTGTGAGGGCATTACATGGTATGTGTATGACAGGTGGAGGGGCAGATCTGTAGACTGGGGGCAGGTGTGAGGGCATTACATGGTATGTGTATGACAGGTGGAGGGGCAGATCTGTAGACTGGGGGCAGGTGTGAGGGCATTACATGGTATGTGTATGACAGGTGGAGGGGCAGATCTGTAGACTGGGGGCAGGTGTGAGGGCATTACATGGTATGTGTATGACAGGTGGAGGGGCAGATCTGTAGACTGGGGGCAGGTGTGAGGGCATTACATGGTATGTGTATGACAGGTGGAGGGGCAGATCTGTAGACTGGGGGCAGGTGTGAGGGCATTACATGGTATGTGTATGACAGGTGGAGGGGCAGATCTGTAGACTGGGGGCAGGTGTGAGGGCATTACATGGTATGTGTATGACAGGTGGAGGGGCAGGTGTGAGGACATTTACATGGTATGTGTATGACAGGTGGAGGGGCAGATCTCTAGACTGGGGGCAGGTGTGAGGGCATTACATGGTATGTGTATGACAGGTGGAGGGGCAGATCTGTAGACTGGGGGCAGGTGTGAGGGCATTACATGGTATGTGTATGACAGGTGGAGGGGCAGGTGTGAGGACATTTACATGGTATGTGTATGACAGGTGGAGGGGCAGATCTCTAGACTGGGGGCAGGTGTGAGGGCATTACATGGTATGTACATGACAGGTGGAGGGGCAGATCTGTAGACTGGGGGCAGGTGTGAGGGCATTACATGGTATGTGTATGACAGGTGGAGGGGCAGATCTGTAGACTGGGGGCAGGTGTGAGGGCATTACATGGTATGTGTATGACAGGTGGAGGGGCAGATCTGTAGACTGGGGGCAGGTGTGAGGGCATTACATGGTATGTGTATGACAGGTGGAGGGGCAGATCTGTAGACTGGGGGCAGGTGTGAGGGCATTACATGGTATGTGTATGACAGGTGGAGGGGCAGATCTGTAGACTGGGGGCAGGTGTGAGGGCATTACATGGTATGTGTATGACAGGTGGAGGGGCAGATCTGTAGACTGGGGGCAGGTGTGAGGGCATTACATGGTATGTGTATGACAGGTGGAGGGGCAGATCTGTAGACTGGGGGCAGGTGTGAGGGCATTACATGGTATGTGTATGACAGGTGGAGGGGCAGATCTGTAGACTGGGGGCAGGTGTGAGGGCATTACATGGTATGTGTATGACAGGTGGAGGGGCAGATCTGTAGACTGGGGGCAGGTGTGAGGGCATTACATGGTATGTGTATGACAGGTGGAGGGGCAGATCTGTAGACTGGGGGCAGGTGTGAGGGCATTACATGGTATGTGTATGACAGGTGGAGGGGCAGATCTGTAGACTGGGGGCAGGTGTGAGGGCATTACATGGTATGTGTATGACAGGTGGAGGGGCAGATCTGTAGACTGGGGGCAGGTGTGAGGGCATTACATGGTATGTGTATGACAGGTGGAGGGGCAGATCTGTAGACTGGGGGCAGGTGTGAGGGCATTACATGGTATGTGTATGACAGGTGGAGGGGCAGGTGTGAGGACATTTACATGGTATGTGTATGACAGGTGGAGGGGCAGATCTCTAGACTGGGGGCAGGTGTGAGGGCATTACATGGTATGTACATGACAGGTGGAGGGGCAGATCTGTAGACTGGGGGCAGGTGTGAGGGCATTACATGGTATGTGTATGACAGGTGGAGGGGCAGATCTGTAGACTGGGGGCAGGTGTGAGGGCATTACATGGTATGTGTATGACAGGTGGAGGGGCAGATCTGTAGACTGGGGGCAGGTGTGAGGGCATTACATGGTATGTGTATGACAGGTGGAGGGGCAGATCTGTAGACTGGGGGCAGGTGTGAGGGCATTACATGGTATGTGTATGACAGGTGGAGGGGCAGATCTGTAGACTGGGGGCAGGTGTGAGGGCATTACATGGTATGTGTATGACAGGTGGAGGGGCAGATCTGTAGACTGGGGGCAGGTGTGAGGGCATTACATGGTATGTGTATGACAGGTGGAGGGGCAGATCTGTAGACTGGGGGCAGGTGTGAGGGCATTACATGGTATGTGTATGACAGGTGGAGGGGCAGATCTGTAGACTGGGGGCAGGTGTGAGGGCATTACATGGTATGTGTATGACAGGTGGAGGGGCAGATCTGTAGACTGGGGGCAGGTGTGAGGGCATTACATGGTATGTGTATGACAGGTGGAGGGGCAGATCTGTAGACTGGGGGCAGGTGTGAGGACATTACATGGTATGTGTATGACAGGTGGAGGGGCAGATCTGTAGACTGGGGGCAGGTGTGAGGGCATTACATGGTATGTATATGACAGGTGGAGGGGCAGATCTCTAGACTGGGGGCAGGTGTGAGGGCATTTACATGACAGGTGGAGGGGCAGATCTCTAGACTGGGGGCAGGTGTGAGGGCATTTACATGGCAGGTGGAGGGGCAGATCTGTAGACTGGGGGCAGTTGTGAGGGCATTACATGGTATGTGTATGACAGGTGGAGGGGCAGATCTGTAGACTGGGGGCAGGTGTGAGGGCATTTACATGACAGGTGGAGGGGCAGATCTGTAGACTGGGGGCAGGTGTGAGGGCATTTACATGACAGGTGGAGGGGCAGATCTGTAGACTGGGGGCAGGTGTGAGGGCATTTACATGACAGGTGGAGGGGCAGATCTGTAGACTGGGGGCAGGTGTGAGGGCATTACATGGTATGTGTATGACAGGTGGAGGGGCAGATCTCTAGACTGGGGGCAGGTGTGAGGGCATTTACATGACAGGTGGAGGGGCAGATCTGTAGACTGGGGGCAGGTGTGAGGGCATTTACATGGCAGGTGGAGGGGCAGATCTCTAGACTGGGGGCAGGTGTGAGGGCATTACATGGTATGTGTATGACAGGTGGAGGGGCAGATCTGTAGACTTGGGGCAGGTGTGAGGACATTTAGATGGTATGTGTATGACAGGTGGAGGGGCAGATCTGTAGACTGGGGGCAGGTGTGAGGACATTTAGATGGTATGTGTATGACAGGTGGAGGTTGAGATCTGTAGACTGGGGGCAGGTGTGAGGACATTTACATGGTATGTGTATGACAGGTGGAGGGGCAGGTGTGAGGGCATTTACATGGTATGTGTATGACAGGTGGAGGGGCAGGTGTGAGGGCATTTACATGGTATATGTATGACAGGTGGAGGGGCAGGTGTGAGGGCATTTACATGGTATGTGTATGACAGGTGGAGGGGCAGGTGTGAGGGCATTTACATGGTATGTGTATGACAGGTGGAGGGGCAGGTGTGAGGGCATTTACATGGTATGTGTATGACAGGTGGAGGGGCAGGTGTGAGGGCATTTACATGGTAAGTGTATGACAGGTGTGTTTGGATTGTAGCATTGATTAGAGCAACGTGTGATTTGCATGTGAAAGTCACAATGAGGTTGTTACAATACGCTGATGTTTTGCAATGATAAAATATGCACTAGCTTGGGGCAAAGTAACAGAAACATAGAATGTGTCACCGGCAGATAAGAACCATTCTGCCCATCTAGTCAGCCCAATTTCTGCCTAAAAACAGTTCTAAATTCTTGCCTTAGTGTACCGATTCTTATCATATATCTAGGATACCCTTTTCTCTCTCTCATGCATTCACTACCCTCTCAGTAAAGTAATACTTCCTGACATTACTTTGAAACCTAAACCCCTCTAATTTAAAACTATTGTTGTTAGTTTTTCTTCTTTTAAATATACTCTCCCTCTTTACTGTGTTGATTCCCTTTATGTATTTAAATGTTCCTATCATATGCCCCTTTTTACATCTTTCCTCCAAGCTATACATGTTAAGATACTTTAACCTTTCCTGCTGAGTTTTAGCCTTCAATCCATGAACCAGTTTAGTAGCCCTGCTCTAAGCTCTCTTCAAGTATTTACATGATAGATTACTTGCAGTGCTGTGGTGTTGTAGGATAGCTGTATACAGATTCAATCATAAATTGGAAGTTCACAAAACCAGACCTTTCTAACTGTTCTGTATCAGCATGTTCCAGTATAACATTATATTGTACAGTGTAACGGAATTTGCTGGCAAAAAATAATAATAATATTAATAAATAATAATATTATAATTTTATTCTCTTTATAGTTGGAATGATTTCACCTAGTTGGATGGGACAGATTATTCTCCTATTTGTAGTTGGAGTGTAGGCTGGACATTTAATGAATTACGTTATTCTATAGAACGTATAGGAAAGATCAACACAAATATCTAAAAATACAATGCGTTGGCAGATAACTACCATTTGACCCAGCTACTCTGCCCAGAACCCAGTAGCTGTCATTGAATGTTAATATTATTTTCGCTATCAAAGCATCTCCTGTGCCCAGTTCGAAATCATAATCCAGACCCTTTTAGGGCTAGAAAAAATCTGAAAAGTCTTTATCTAACGAGGGAGAAAATGTGGAGATCTACATGACTCATCTCAGCATTGAGAGATTTTATTTGTAATGTCATTACGTTTGTTTTGGTAAATAACTATAACACAAACCATTGGATCTGATGGTAAAGTGATATGTTTTTAGTTCTAATTGAGACTTAAAGAGACTCCTAAATATTTTTATACTTTAAATGTTGAAATTAAAATCTTAAAAATGATCATTTTATATATACATTGTATTAGCAGAATTGCGAGAAAATGGGTAAAATGAAGAGAAAACATGTTTCTGTGGCTTGATATGCAAATTAACTACTTTGCAATCAGATTTGGAAGTTAAAAGATATAAAGAGAGAGGAGCAGAGGATTGACATCTAGCTTGAGTAATAGCCACTAGATATATATAATTTTGAGTCATGAGAAACACCTCACTTCTAACTCTTGAGGACATGTCAAGTACGACATCTTGACCATGAGTCTTTTTTTAATTTTCTTTTTTTTATAATATATTTCTTTATTTTGTTTTAAGACATTATTCAGATTAGTTGTTCTAGATGAGTTCCGAACATATGATGTAATACCGATTATTGGGCATCGGTTGTGATACATCTATATAGAATAGGGTTTGTATCTTTACGGTAGTTGTTTGTAACGTGTTAGAAGGAGGTCAGTACCATACAAATCTGGGGAAGACCGACCAAGAGTCTTTTGACGCTTTGGTAGCGGCTGTTTTGTTGAGTTCAGGGATCTGATACCAGACAGAAGTAGGATATTGTAGAATAGAAAGTGCACCTCTCTCAAAAGCTTGGAGGTAAAAGGAAGTAGGGCTTGTAATCTGGAAGAAGCGTGGGATGACAGGTGTGGTAGTGGGGGCTGCACGTGTTACACAGAGAGAAATTGATGAGGTGGGTTATTATTGGACAGAGGGAACAGGTGGGGTAACAAACACGCTGTAGGGGGGATACTGTCTAGAGGGCAGGTGGTGAAGAGGGAAGGAGAAGCTGGTGCCTGTGTCACATCTTATATTGTTTTTATTTTACTTTTTAAGTAATTAGCATGGCCAGCAGGGAGTAGAGTGAAAGAGACATCAAGCTGCCTGAGCACCAAGGTGAGTCTTAGTCTTCAGCAGCTTGGATTATTGCACCAAACTGCCCTGTCCCATCTTACAGCATAACCAATCACTGCTAGTGCCATGAGTGGATGGGATGTTCTGATTGGCTCAGGCAGCTACCATGGCAACAGGATAGCATCACTTAATAGACCTACATTCTTCCCTATGGATGAAGGTGCTAACTGATGCTATGGGTTTCTATTTAGCGCATGGGATAGAAGAACTAATTATTTTAGTCTGGACCCCATTAACCCACCAGTGCTCACGTACAGAGTCTTTTTATTGGTCCAAACGCATGTATTTGTTTGTATCTTGTCTTCTCACGTTGCCTGGCAGTGTAACTAATTAGCAATTGCATTAATTCAGTTAGTGCCACTGCATTTTAATCTTATTAAACAGTGATGTCTGGGAGACACTACGTGAAGCGGATACATCAGCAGCCTCAAATTATTTTGCCGCACCACAGCAAATGCTCAGCACTTTGGACTACAACTCACACTAACCTCAGTATGCGAAACACAGCAGAAGGGCTGGGGATTTTGTGTGTTTTTTGCATTTTGGACATTGAATCTTTGAATGGAATGTGCCTAAAATTGAAATGGCAAATGCCCCAAAAAATTTAAATGGAAAAAAAAAAATGTTAATGTTTTGTTCTGTTGTTTGTATATTAATCACTTAATAATTGAGTAATAACATTAACTTCCCAGACCGTATATATTATTTGCACACACCAAGTAAACATCATTGTCTGCATTTATGTTTGTTGCAAGCTCAAGGAATGAGCAATCGATTTGCATGGCAAGAAAAAAAATATATGTATATATTACACCCACCATCCCTGAACTGACAACTATTTGGTACATTTGGAATGTGCTGTCATGCACCCACCCACCTTCATGTATTAAGTGGTTACTATAGAGATCTTAGCACATCTCACGCTCTGAAATCTACTTCCTTCCTGTTCTGACGCTTTACCCTTTCCACTCCACAGTGATACAATGGTTCCTCACACATGCAACATTAAACATACATGATGTCACGTATGTTGCATTGTTTGCACAGTTCATTTTTTACAATTCCAGTGCAATATATATATATATATATATATATATTCCTTTTCATCTCTCAGGGGATCCTGTGAATAACTTTTTTCAGGAAATGTATATTAAATGGAGAGAAAGGAAATAGACTCTGACTTTTCCTTGTAAACAAGTGGTAGGAGATTTTACTTATGTGGGTTTGTGTGAAAGTCTAGTTACTCGCTACAGTGTAATTACATAGATACATAGAATGTGTCTGCAGATAAGAACCATTCGGCCCATCTAGTCTGCCCAATCTAAATACTTTTATTATTCCCCAGTTCCCTATCTTATAGCTAGGATAGCCTTGTGCCTATCCCACGCATGCTTAAACTCCTTCACTGTGTTTATCTCTACCGCTGGAAGTCTATTCCCTGCATCCACTACCCCCTCAGTAAAGTAATACTTCCTGATATTACTTTTAAATCGGTGCCCCTCTAATTTAAGACTATGTCCTCTAGTTGTGGTAGTTTGTCTTCTTTTTAAATATACTCTCTTCATTTACTGTGTTGATTCCCTTTATGTATTTAAATGTTTCTATTATATCCCCCCTGTTATGTCTTTCCTCCAAGCTATACAAGTTAAAATGGTAATTTACATAGAGCTGTATGAATATACCATCTCCCTGGCTCCTGGAAACAAACTGGCTTGTAAATTTGCCACCATTTCTGTATACTCTGGTTTCCTTAATTTTTTTATACATAAAATGAACTGTCAGGGACTTCTTTTACCCCTGTAACAACCCTTTTCTCCATAAAAAAACTGAGCTTATATCAGGGCTCGACAAACCCCAGGCGCCATGGCGACCAGGAAATTAGACCTGGCGCCTGGGTGCTGTCAGCCTCATGGTCCCCTTGCCGCTGCCATCCGATTTTTCCGCAGCGCGAGGGGGTAAAGTCTGTGCCGATGGCCGATGGCACAGACTGCAAGCTCCGCCCCCTCGCGCAGCGCGTGTCTGAGTGCCGGGTGTCGTCACGTGACATCCTGGCACTCAGCACGCCGACCAACGGAGATCAGCTGCAGCATCAAGAAGAAACCCCCAAGGAAAGACTGTGTGAGGTGGGTGTGTGTTTGTATGTATTGTAGTAGAGTAGGTGTGTGTGAGGTGTTTAGCTATTTGTGCATATGTAAAGTAGGCGTGTGTGAGGTGTGTGTATATATGGGTATATGTAAAGAAGGTGTGTGTGAGGTGTTTGTATATATGTGTATATGTAAAGTAGGCGTGTGTGAGGTGTGTGTATATATGGGTATATGTAAAGAAGGTGTGTGTGAGGTGTTTGTATATATGTGTATATGTAAAGTAGGCGTGTGTGAGGTGTGTGTATATATGGGTATATGTAAAGTAGGTGTGTGTGTATATATGGGTATATGTAAAGTAGGTGTGTGTGTATATATGGGTATATGTAAAGTAGGTGTGTGTGTATATATGGGTATATGTAAAGTAGGTGTGTGTGTATATATGGGTATATGTAAAGTAGGTGTGTGTGTATATATGGGTATATGTAAAGTAGGTGTGTGTGTATATATGGGTATATGTAAAGTAGGTGTGTGTGTGTATATATGGGTATATGTAAAGTAGGTGTGTGTGTATATATGGGTATATGTAAAGTAGGTGTGTGTGTATATATGGGTATATGTAAAGTAGGTGTGTGTGTATATATGGGTATATGTAAAGTAGGTGTGTGTGAGGTGTTTGGATATATGGGTATATGTAAAGTAGGTGTGTGTGAGGTGTTTGGATATATGTGCATATGTAAAGTAGGTGTGTGTGAGGTGTTTGGATATATGTGTATATATAAGTAGGTGTGTGTGAGGTGTTTGGATATATGTGTATATGTAAAGTAGGTGTGTGTGTGGTGTTTGTTTATATGTGTATATGTAAAGTAGGTGTGTGTGAGGTGTTTGTATATATGTGTATATGTAAAGTAGGTGTGTGTGAGGTGTTTGTATATTTGTGTATATGTAAAGTAGGTGTGTGTGAGGTGTTTGGATATATGTGTATATGTAAAGTAGGTGTGTGTGAGGTGTTTGGATATATGTGTACATGTAAAGTAGGTGTGTTTGTATATATGTGAAGTAGGCGTGTGTGTTTATGAATTGTGTTTATGTTTGCGTGATTGTCTGGCTCCTAAAAAAAAATTCTGGCTCCTAAAATCAAATTAAATTTGTCAAGCCCTGGCTTATATCCCTTGCTGAATTGAGGCGGCTGATTCTATATTGTCAGACTTTCTGACGAATCTCTGGCTCCCTGGCTGTGGTACGCAACAGTTTAATTGGAGTCCAGCCAGCTGCAAGTCCGTCGTCCATAATAGATGGTTATAGCTGGTAACCCTGGCCTTGGATAGCTGTGGACATTCTCCACAGGACCAGCTATTTACACAATCTGTCTTCCAAAATGTGTGTTTAAACTGCGCAGTGACTTTCGGTTACTAAGAAGTTCACGTTGGCCACAGCTTCTCGGCATAGCTGAGTTTGCACAAATCTCCTCTCCCGCACCCCAGTTTGTTTTGATAGACTGTGGGAGGTTCCAGTAATGCCCAGTTAACTGTTAAATTTCAGAAAGCCTAATCTCCTTCCTTGTGTTTGGCTGTGTGCTATGCGATTGAAACATCAGTGACCAAGAGAGACTGTCGCTGAACCTGTACAATATTCTGGTCAAACACTACCAGCTGCATCAAACTTACTTTAGTGCCTGGAGTGTCCCTGTAATGCAAGGCGCACTCGCCTCTTTTACTAGGCACTCAAACCGCAACCTGATCTTCAGAAAAATGTTAGAAAAAAGTACTGTGTTGTACTAAGTTTCACAATGTTTAAAACAATGGGCTGATTTTATAAGTAACGGTTTCATTAACACAATTATATAAGGAGAAGTATTTATTTATATTTCCAAATGAAATCATTGTAATGGATGTTGAACTCCTCTGATAGTTCTTACTACTTGGTGTTCAGAGACCTGCTGTCTTTTTGTGCCTGGCCAAATTCACCATACAAAAACCATGCATTGTCAACCTCAGTAAGGTGTCAAACAACTCTATGGTTCTTCTCTATGGTACGTTCTGTCAGCGACTGCAGGGAAAGCAAGATGTCCAGCAAAACCATCAGCTCCTTAAGATTCAGGAAGTAGAAGCACAGAACAGTTATCATCTACTAAACTGCAGCGATAACATGTTTTATCACCTTTAGATCCCATCACTGGCATAATATATTAGAATTGCACCAGACTGGCGACAGTACGTTATACAAACACCCCCCAGTATTCAAAGGGGCGAGGTTGCGAATGATCCTCTATATTTATTCTATTTAAAAAAAAAAATGCTGTTAAAGATGCAAAAACAGCCTGCTTACCATTTTCTATTCATCCACTTATCGAGCCATACGTTAAAAGCCAGCAGCACTGTGTTAAAAAAGTGACATAATCCCAGGAAAAGCATAAAAAAAACTAGGAAACGTAAAAAAAAAAAAAGTTACATTTTTTTAAAAATGTTTTATTAAAAATTATAATTTTCTGATAAACTGGACATTTAATTGCCGTAGGTGATAATATGTGATTGAACGCTTACGGATTGTCATAGAGTACTAATCCAGATTTATAGGGTTAACTGTCCAACCGGCACATTTTTCTTTCAAGTGAAATGGTTTCCATCCTGGAAAAGGATAGAGACTTCAAAGGATGACATTGTTGACACACAGACCATATTATTTCCTTCTCACGGGACATACGCAATATACAATGTGTTACAGAAATTGGATGTGACCTCCCCCTGGGACTGACGGGGTTAATCAGGCTTTCTATTGTATTTGTGTACATAGTTACAGCACGGCCCCCACTGTTAGGGAAATGGTCAGCTTTTTGGGGAAAACTGCTAAAAAAAAAACATTTAAAAAAAAATAATGAATCCACGTAAAACTTTCTGTATTTTTTTTTCCAATTATCATTTTTTTTATTCTCTCTTTAATAATCTCCTTATTATTTTTTGTTTTCCAGAACTTTATTACGACCGCGGGAACCACCACGAATTTGTCTCGTTAGTGAAGGATTTGGCGAGACCCGGGGAACTCTCCCAGTCCCAGAACTTCGATTTTGAATTCACCCATGTGGAGAAACCGTATGAGTCGTACACGGGCCAAAACGTGAAATTACGGTGAGATTAACTCACTAGTGGCAGACCTTTATCGGCTAGGTTAAAGTGACACTAAGGGCTTGATTCATTAACAAGAGAACTGCAGGGAATTTAAACCTTAAGGCCAAAGTAGACAAATTGGAAAAATTCAGCAGTTTTAAGTTTGCAGTACACTTGTCAGCTCCTTCTTTCATGAATCAAGCCATAAAGGATTATTTTTCACATTTTGGATTTTTAATAAGAATTAAAAACCTAATTCCACTTCTCCAAAAATCAACGAGACTTCTCTTTGGATCAAGAAACTCTAAAATCTGAATGTTTATTCTATTATTATGACCTGTATGTCCTGCTTTTCCAAAAATAAAAATCAGCATTTTTGGCTGCATGGATTGTATTTTAGTTAGGACTGGTGCATAGTTATTTAGGTTTCAAAACGGATCCTGCAGCCATCTTGCTTGCTGGAGGCCAGAAAAAAAATCTTTTTTTCCCCCAAATTCACATAACAAAACAGCATAGAAATAATCGTAAAATTCAATATAAACAGTAGCAGCTTCATTATTATAGTAGTATAAGGTTATGTAGTGTTAACATGGCGCTTGCTTACAGCACACAGTTATGCAGTGACAAACAGCAGACATCAAAAAGACAAAAAAGAAAAACACGCTTACAAAAAAAATATAACAGACGAGAAACATAGAAAACAAACATGGCTTCTGTCCTGTCTCCACACGGAGGACATGTCTTGTCCCCATGGTATGCAATACATCTTAATAGGTAGGGAGGTGGTCTAAGGGAGCCTCTTTTAGTCCAGAAGGCCAGCCAAAAGTTATTTTGCCCAATCGTCCCATATTTTACATGTCCAATTGTCCCAATAACCTGTTGAGCGATTTCCCTTTTCCATTAGGCATTGATATAGTACTTGGGCAGTAATTTTGGGCCATGTTATGGTGTCGGACGATTTCCAATGCTTAACCGATGTCAATAGGTGAAGGACAAATTCCGCCTCCCCTTGATCAGACTTAAGTATATATGTAGTATGCTTTTTCAGGAGTCAGTTTCCACTCAGAGCCCAGTCCATTCATCAGGTTTGTCAACAAATCTATCCAGACCTTCGGGAAAAAAATCTTCAGATAATATATAGATTGTATAGGTTAAATCGGGGCTGGACACATTTCTGTCGCCCTTAGGAGCCAGATAGACCAATTTATTTGTGGATAAAATATATATATATTATTATGATTTTATATATATCTCTAGACCTGGACTTATAGTGTGCATTATATCTATGTTGTATCAAGCAGGACGCTGCTCTGTGCATTGCATATTCCCCTTGCTTTCCTGGGTTTATAAATGAAAGGCATACACCCCTCACAGAGCAGACAGTGAGCTGCTATCCTAGTTTGCATGTGTAAAGTAAGAGTCTGTAATCCTATCAGCATGACAAGGCCAGCTGAGTAGGAGGTTTAAAGTCTCCCAGCAAAAACGCTTGCATCCCGCCAGGGACATCCACAGCCTGGTATCTTGTTAATTTATTTCAACGGATCTTGTAATAAAAGGACAAAACACTTGTATAATATTTCCAATATTTCTTTCTCTCTACCATGAAATGATTATATACATTTCAGATCTATGTGCTAAGAGATGTTTGTATTCATCATGCGCTTTTTGGTGGAATTTTAATGACTCGCCAGCTGTTCTGTTATTATTACGAATTCTATTATATAAGGTGTATCCATATACAAGCCCCCTATATATATGTATGTATGTGTAAATTGTGTGTGTGTGTATATATATATATATATATATATATATATATATATATATATATATATATATATATAAATATACACATTCATCTTTACACAGCTTCTGTTATATGTGAATAAGGTGACGTTTAGCTTTTAAAATCCTTTTCAAGAGGGACTTAGTCCAAAATCTAGTTTTAACAAGACAGAAAGCCACCCTGCCTGATCAAAACTGCCTTTTCAGCTGTGCAATATTCAAAATATAATTCCCTCTAGTCTTTGGAATAGCAAAGCCCACCAGGCTGCCATTTGATAGAGCAGCAGCCACCTGGCCACTCAAACGAGCATCTCCTCCCCAGTTGATGTGTTAAGCATGTGAGATGCCGAACACCAGTCACTGCTGCCACGGAGCTGCTGCTCTGTAACATGGCAGCTTAGTCAGATTTCCAGACAAACCTGAATCATTGTTGAATGCTGCTGCCTAAGATAATCATCCATATGCCCTTTTAATTAGGAAGAAGTGAGGTTCTGCCTGATTTAAACTTGTTTAGTTGCGTGTATGGATTTTTTCTGTCTCATTTGAGCAATATCTCTGCATAACAACATGTATACAATATATTCTCAGATTGATGGACTTTTTTTTTGGAAAACTCTCTTGTTTCTCTAGATATTTTTTGCGCGCCACTCTCAGTCGACGTCTGAACGATGTGGGGAAGGAGATGGATATTGTGGTGCATACTCTGAGCACGTATCCTGAACTCAACTCTTCAATCAAGATGGAAGTGGGGATTGAAGACTGTCTGCACATTGAGTTTGAGTACAACAAATCCAAGTAGGTATGACTAGGACCCCAACAGGACTAAAACCACTGGGTCTCCATGGTACAAATCCCCCGCAACACCATGTCACTATGCCATATACATACATTTCATATATACCACCTAATTTTCAGCATGCCATATATACCCGCCAAGCTCAGTGCCAAACATTGTACACTTAATAGAAAAAAAATTCTATTTACTAACTATACAATTCAGAAGACCACTTCTAACACTCTCCATATTTGTATATATATCTTACTTTTTATGTTGGGATATCCAGCAGCTTTATCAAGCAGGTAATAATACAGTACAGTGAGGAAAGTGTGTTTAAACTTGGATTTGAAGATCACCTCCAGAGGCTAGGACTTTATTAAACATCTCAGTAGAGAGATTATGTTTAGAATTAACAGTGAATCTCCGATCCTCACAGCTCTCACCAACTCCTTGTGCTGCAGGTATCACCTCAAAGACGTAATTGTGGGCAAAATCTATTTCCTCCTCGTACGGATCAAAATCAAACACATGGAGATAGATATCATCAAGCGAGAAACCACCGGCACTGGCCCTAATGTGTACCATGAAAACGACACCATCGCCAAGTACGAAATCATGGACGGAGCCCCTGTAAGAGGTCAGTACCGGAGAAACGGCAGGCTGAGAAATAGCCTTCTGTATGTACCACCCGATATCCAGAATAATACAGAGCTTAGTCTCTAAACAGTGACAACCAAGTTCCAAAAATTAGGTCAAAATAATTAATCTATGTTGTGAAACTGTGTTAAACTGACCACAGCTCACTTTTTAGAAATACCTTATGGAGTCCTCATTGCTCTGTATAGCTCTATCAGGGGGCGGCCATGTTGTTCAGAATCTTGTCAGGCCCTGCCTCCATTTTGTGCCAGGGAATTATCCTCTACCCTCCCTGGTCAAGTTTGATTTCACTCTTTTATGTCTCCTTCTGCCACTACACACGAAACCCCTTCTCCAACACCGCCACATCATTACACTTCAATTGCTTACTTGGATCTTCATGCATGACGGCCATAATAGATGTCTAGTACCACCTAAGAGACTTCTGACCTCCGTAGGGTCTCCATAATCGGCTAGCGTGACACAAAGGATCGCGCCAGAGAATTTTTCTCGGAAAAATTTTCTTGAAAGACTTGACTCTTTTAAAAACAAAATTTCAGGGTTGACTGTACCTCCACTTATCGACAGTCTAGATAATACCTGGCTCATCTTTTGGTCAAGAGATAAGGCCCCCAAGGCATGCGTTTGCCTTCCCATCTAACTCAGATTAACTTTTTTTTTTTTTCTTATTTTTTAGGTGAATCTATTCCCATCCGACTTTTCCTTGCTGGGTATGAGCTAACTCCAACCATGAGAGACATCAACAAGAAATTCAGTGTGCGTTATTACCTCAATTTAGTGCTGATCGACGAGGAGGAGAGGCGCTACTTTAAACAGCAGGTGAGATGGCGGATCCAGCGTTAATTGTTCTGGGGGAAAATGCTGGAAGTCACTGGAGACAAATTAACTAAACACTAAAATTAATTCTAGATTTTTTTTTTTTTTTTTTTCGAAATCACTAGTCATCACTAGTCATTTAATACAACCTAATAAAATATATGGGAATATAACCATAGTCTGAGTAAGGGATAAAACAAACATATCTCCATTAACAAAAGCAATAATTGTTCTCTGCTTTAAATTAATATAATTAATAAAAGATGCATTTAAAAATGGTCTGGATGTTCTTTTTTTTTTTTTTTTTTTTAGAAAAGCAGAACATACAGAGCTATTAATAATAGAATAAGCATTAATAATAGAGCTTATTGATCCAAGGAGAAATCTGATTGCCCCTTGGATTCAAGAAGGAATTTTTCCCCCTAGGAGGCAAAATTCAACATAGCTTCCGTAGGGGGGGGGGGGGGGGGGGGGGGAGGGGAGGGGAGGGGGGGGGGGGGGGTTGCCTTCTTTTGGATCAAAAACGTCAATGATTGGTAGAAGGGTTTAACTTGATGGCATGTGTCTTTTTTTTCAACCTAAATTACTATGTAATAATAAATTGTCCATGCTTTGCTGACTTGATTTCCTTTTAACATTAAAAAAATATATTCTACACACTCTGATATGTATGTCCACGCAGATAGATAGTAACAAAGTCCAAAAGACAGTGAAGTTACTGCCAGGCTAGTTAGCAAGTGATAGCCCTAAAACAGATATAATGAATGTCAGGACAGGAAGTTGCAATTAGCAATCATTGTGCCATATTGCAAGCACATATATGCAAAAAAAGGGGGACAACCAAACAAGTGGTCACTATGCCATTAAAACGTAATTAAAATGAAATAATGAAAAAATCCGTTAATGGAGACCTCTGTACATAAGATAAAATGTATATAACAATGAAAAAAAGCCTGTAATCCTGAACCCTACTGGGCATCGGTCGGTTACAGAGAGTCTGACTGTGAACAGCTTAAAGAGCCTGATGCCGATCGGCAACCACAGCCCAAAAATCTGAGATGGATACAGAGTTGTCACTGATAGGAACCTGAGAGGAATCCGCCACATTGCAGGGCAGTTAGCCAGATTGCCCAAATGTTGTGACCTTGTCAGTGTTGCAATATTTGCATCTCAAAGAATTCTACAAACACCCATACATCTTCTCAGTATGCTAAAGTATCTCCTGCTACAGCTGTGAATTATGATACATTCAAAGTTCAGAGAAAGTAACATTGCTGGGTCAACAGAATTCACATATTCACTACTGAGAGCCCACCTGTTAAATGTGGTAAATGAGTCCCTCTAGTGCAGTGATTCTCAAACCTGTCCTCAAGTATCCCCAACAGTCCATGATTTAGGGATTACCCAGTTGTGTTTAAATAAGAATATGTATAAGACATGGTGTGGTTCCCTAACCATTAGAGTGAACATCTTGTTTAGAATCTTTGCTTGTATAGCTCTATCAGGAGGCAGACGTGATGTTTAGAATCTTTGCTTGTATAGCTCTATCAGGAGGCAGACGTGATGTTTAGAATCTTTGCCTGTATAGCTCTATCAGGAGGCAGACGTGTTGTTTAGAATCTTTGCTTGTATAGCTCTATCAGGAGGCAGACGTGATGTTTATAATTTCTAACATGTATAGATTGGAGGAAAGACATAACAGGAGGGATATGATAGAAACATTTATATACATAAAGGGAGTCAACACAGTAAAGGAAGAGAGTATATTTAAAAGAAGAAAAACTACCACAACTAGAGGACATAGTCTTAAATTAGAGGGGCAACGATTTAAAAGTAATATCAGGAAGTATTACTTTACTGAGAGGGTAGTGGATGTATGGAATAGCCTTCCAGCAGAAGTGGTAGAGGTAAACACAGTGAAGGATTTTAAGCATGCGTGGGATAGACACAAGGCTATCCTAGCTATAAGACCGGGAACGGGGGACTAATAAAAGTACTCAAAAAAAAAAAAAATTGGGCAGACTAGATAGACCGAATGGTTCTTATCTGCCGACACATTCTATGTTTCTAGAATCTTTGCCTGTATAGCTCTATTAGGAGGCAGACGTGTTGTTTAGAATCTTTGCTTGTATAGCTCTATCAGGAGGCAGACGTGATGTTTAGAATCTTTGCCTGTATAGCTCTATCAGGAGGCAGACGTGATGTTTAGAATCTTTGCCTGTATAGCTCTATCAGGAGGCAGACGTGTTGTTTAGAATCTTTGCTTGTATAGCTCTATCAGGAGGCAGACGGGTTGTTTAGAATCTTTGCTTGTATAGCTCTATCAGGAGGCAGACGTGTTGTTTAGAATCTGTGCCTGTACAGCTCTATCAGGAGGCAGACATGTTGTTCAGAATCTTGGGTCAGATGAAGGAGGATCTGAACCTAGATGTCCGCCCTTCTGAATAAGATGTAGTTATCCAAAAAAACCAAGTGAATAAATGAAGTGGTTTGATTATTGCAGGAGGTGGTCTTATGGCGTAAAGGAGATATTGTACGGAAGAGCATGTCTCACCAGGCGGCCATCGCATCCCAACGATTCGAGGGGACAAGTCACCCAGAGTGTAGACCACAGAACAGTGGCTCCGCCGCAGGGGACCAGGAGGAAAACGAGTGAAAATGTATCCTGCATCTTCCTGGGTGTCTACCGGCCCAATATACAGAGACTGACCCTCTCCACTCCCCCCCAGCCTCTTTACCACCTGTGCTACCAACCCAGCACGGACATTGGGAGGACGATTACACCAGCCCCACGAATCAGGCAGCCCAAATCCATCTGGTACCATGAAATTTGAGGGGAGACGAGATGTGTAATGGCCCTTTAACCTTACGAGTTAATACTTTTTATTCTATTATTGCCTTTGTTAATATCACAGGCACATCTTGCCATTAAAGCCCATGGGGGGATTAGTGTGGTCCAAAAGGTTGACTAAGGGGGGCAACAGAAGGGGGCATCCATCAATTAAGTGAAGGTTTTTTTTTTCCCGTGAGATGTGCCCTTTTTATTTATGGCATTGGCTGCCAAGTCTATGGTTGTTTGTCTCTCAACTGCCCATTCCAATTCTCTCTAGTAAGATGCTTTTCTAGCCACTAGGGGGGGGGCGGGTTGGGGGTTTGGGGCGGGCAGCATTACACAAAATAAAGCCTTACTGCTACAAACCCCCTTAAATTCACTGATAAGCATTATATTAAAAAAAAGGCGATCTTCCCATCGCCTGAGGTGTAAGTCTAAAGTAAATAAGAAAAAAACAAAACAAATTGAAGGTGTAAGGCCATAAATAATGCCACAAAGTGTAAAAAAAAAAAAAAAACCAGTGCACTTATTCGGCATCGAAAAGGCCAAAGCCAACCCATTGCACTTAAGTGCGAATTATAGTATTAGCGTATTAAAGGCCTCTGCCCCTGCAGTAATAAAACATGATTACACAGGCTATCCCGAAACGTTCATAGTTTTATTACTGAGGATAAAAAAATAAATACAAAAAAAAAAACAGCCTTAAGCTTTGCTTTACCTGAAGGGTAATAAAACTGGATTATTTTGTGGTTATACAGTTTGGCTAGCTCTGCTTGCGACCAGTTGGCATCTTAAAAGCTATTTATGATCTCCTGACACCCGCCATCCTTATTTCCTGTACTGGAGTGATGGGAGTTGCAGGGAAAAAGTAGCTATGGCCCCACTGGTTGGGATAACTGTTCTAGGTAAATATGGACAGAAAGTGCAGTGTCTCATCTACCCAGTGCCGTATCTTAAATGCGATTTTTAAAGTGGCTCTGTCACCTAAATATTTCTTAATATAAATGACTATATAACACAATATTTTAAACATATTAATAGTATTAAATTTAAAGTCAATTTTAGCAGGGATTTCCTGAACGGAGCTGATTTCGCTCATTAGCTTCATAGTTCTAGAGACTGGAAAAAGAAGTGTCCGGATGCCCACCGTGCCCAAGGAGAAAGCAGCAGGAAGTATAGTTTACTTTTAAATTGTTCACTCAATGTAAAAAAAAAACAAAAAAAAAAACACAACTTTTCAAATTTCCAAAATGATCATATAGATAAAGTTCTTCTATAACGGTGCAAAGAAAGTTTCTGATGACAGACCCACTTTAACCATTCCTACCAGGAACTTGGGTGCACTCTATGATCTATTTCTGGCTAACCTTTGACCTCCCAGTTATTGTGGACTATGGGAGATGTAGTCCACAGCTGTTATCATCTAACCCATGTGACACTGAAATAGATGTGGTCTGTGGCATATACAAGGTGTTTTCCCTCTTGCTTATGATATATCAGTTGTATACCATATTCCCCACAAAATAGTGTAACCAGCCTTCTCCTGAGTGCAGTAAGAAATGCCGCTGCTAAATCTAGTGTTTTTTCTATTGTGATTTGTTGTTTTTTTTTTTTTTTTTTTTTAATTTACGCAGCTTGCATTAAAGATGGTGGATTAAATGTTTTATTTACCATCTGATAAAGAGAAAAAAAAAAATTAAATCATTATATTAAGACCTATTGTGCACACATCCAATGTGATTCACTATATTTAATTTCTACACAAAATATAAGCTTTTGGGGGAGGGGGGGGTGTTAAAACCAAATATTTATTAGATGGTAATTGATGTATTCATTTGTGAGAGAGACTGCACTTTTTTTTTTTTTTTAAGTAAAACTTGGATGTGCCTCAGAAATAGCCATGTTAGATTGTAAGCTCTTGAGAGCAGGGTTAAGCGTGCCTGAATTCTGTTTCCACTGTGCACCAGCCCCTCTCGACGTGTGTCCAATCAGAAACTTAGCGAGCGCTCTCCCACCACGGACTTCATAGAATTCCATCAATTGCAGTGTTTTTATTTTTTCACGTCTATAATTTCATTGTGTTTTAAAATGTCTTTTACATTGTTTTATTAGTCTAAGATTAAACAAAACAAAACAAAAAAATCTGCCTCGAACAATTTGTGTGTAAAAAATTTTACAATATTATGGGAGCTATTTATTAAAAAAACCTCTAAATTTATAAACAAAACCCTTGAGCCCAGGCAGTTGGGACAAGTGGTTTTATATAAATCCTGCCATTCCAGTATGATGGGGATTGAGGTGTGATTGCTTATCACGTTCTATCTATGTTCCTGGGCGTGCCCTAACCTGACCCCGCCTCCAGACTGGATGTCTTTAATATCTATGTTTTTGTAACTCATCACACTGTGATCCGTTCATCCCCCGGAGCAGGGTCTCCCTGTAAAATCTTTATTAAAACCTATGGATCAGTATCTCCCAAAGAAAATTAGCATTATCTTCCACAAGGGGCTTTTTTTTTTTCCATGAAAGGGCAGGAAATTGAGAAGGGAATTTCAAAAGGGAGGCCAACAATAGGAGAATGTATCCAGTTCTGCTACTTTGGCCTTAAGTTTGAAATTCCCTGCAATTCTCTCATTCATCAAGCACTGAGTTACTGGTCTTCATGTGACAAAAGACAAAACAGAGCAGGGTTTTCTTTGGCCACAACGTTTATTCCAAAATATATATATAAAAAAAATACAAGAACAGAGTGTTGTTACTTGTATTAAACATATTATTACAGAGTTGTTAGCCAAGTGCTGCAAACAGGCCTAGATTTCTAGGTACTCCTGCTTTAGCACAGGTGGATTAATGCATCTCTGTTTAAGTACAAAAATCCAGGCCTGTTTGCAATGCAGGGCACTTGACACGCTTCGCATAGCATAATTAAACTACACATACCACCTAGAACATATTCTATATCTACCGGTTTTTTGTTTTTTTTAACCCCCAACAGATAACACTGGTCAGTCGATTATAACTTGGATCCATAATGGTTATAAAGCCTGTGAAGGTGTGATGGTTGGTGGCTATTCGATGCATTGATGTTCATCCTCCAGGCTTAAAACAAACTCAAATTCCTCTGCAGAAAGGAAGAAAAAAAACCAAAAACACACAGAAAGGAATTTTAAAAATGAACAGGCTTTACTGCTTAAACCACAATAAAAAGCAGGATTAAAAAAAACAAAACGTGCAGTAGAACAGAGTCCAAGACTGTTGGCTTGTTGTGATTCTGTTAATAGAGTAACAGGTGAGAATGAGTAGCACTGATCAGTAGACCTGTTGATATATGTGGGACAATGACCTACAAATGTTCCTCTGCCCCTAGTGGAAGGGTGAGAGAAATCAGGCTTACGGGAAGCAAATCTACTCTCCAAAATAAATGGAACGGGATGGTGCAGGAACAGTGCAATAAAAAAAAAAAACAACATAGTGTAATGTCACAGGTATATCATACAAGTTATAAGGTGAAGCAGATGCACTCAAATTGTCCCGAAGAGGAAGCTGAGACATACTTGGCTGTGCCTTCTATACTGGGATGTATGTAAGTCTCCCTGTAGGGCGGGTACCTATTAGTTCTACTTACTGCACTATTGTATGTTTGTTTTTCTTTCCTACAAACATTAAATATTGTTTTTTCTACTTTGAAGATCACAATTTACGGTAAGATTTATTCAATGCTTTTTCACTTCTTTACCTTCATTCACTGCACTCACCTTCTGTCAGGGGTTGCACAGACAGTCTTGCTCTAGTAAAGAGGGATATATTTCTCAAGGCATCTCCCGATGCTTTGTGTTTCTGGTGAATCTTCTTCAGCTCTGACAAAGGAATGTAACGCTTGAGCATCCGGACAAATTGCACATCCACCTGTAAGAGAAGGTTCACCTTGAAGTCCTATCCTGGCCCAACCAACCATGACCATCTATGACCCGGAGCCACCCTGTCCCTGATTACAAACCCTCCTGCGCAGCTCCGCCCCTTTGTGGCACTCAGTTTGTGAGCAGAGCTGCATATATACATTGAGATCCACCCCTGTTGCTTATGGGTTTTTTTTTCAAACCCTGGCTAAGTAAGCAACTCTTTAATAGAAAGAAAAACTCTCTGCGCTTCTCACCTGAATAGAGTTGGGTCTATGATTTGAGCCTCCGACAAGCTTAGCGCACAGACATTTGTCTCTATATAAAACAGCTCTGTTGCTCGCTATCTTTGCTGCTTAAGTGGCTATCCTAACTGGGAGGCTCAACGTTTGGGAATAGGTATTTGCATTCAGTCACTGCCTCTTCCATTAGGATTCTTCGTCGGAAAGTTACACTCCTTTCAGGAAAGTGAAACCATGGCTATCAAAGCTAAATTTGCAAATGGTTCATTTAAAATTCTGCCATTTGCAGGACCTCTCCTCCACTGTAAGCCGCCTGGGTCTCGCACTCACCATGGACCATTTGGGGTTGTCTTTGCTGCTGGAGGCGTCATAATGTGGATTTTTGGGATCAAACTGCGTGTGGTCCACGTAGGCTTCCTGAACAATCTGATCGGGCAAAACATTGTAAAAATAATAAAAAAGAAAATCACACACCACATCGAAAATGACACGAAATAGGCTATAACTAGCAGTACCAAATATTAATTAAAGGACAACTGTTGAAAGATTACATCAAGTGTACATAGGTTTCATAGAAATGCTTTAATGAAAGAATATAAATAATGTCACTTATT
Organism: Pelodytes ibericus; assembly: GCA_036172795.1. Classification (NCBI taxonomy): domain Eukaryota; kingdom Metazoa; phylum Chordata; class Amphibia; order Anura; family Pelodytidae; genus Pelodytes; species Pelodytes ibericus. The sequence goes on along the minus strand of CM069866.1, from coordinate 10,249,281 downwards.
GAGCCCTCGTTGCTCTGTTTGACTCTAACAGGGAGCAGACATGTTTAGAATCTTGGGTTAGCTCTTCCTTCATGTGCTCCAAGGTGAATGGAGAACTGTCCTAAGATTCTAAACAACATGTCCGCTCCCTATCAGAGCTATACAGAGCGGAGAGGGCTCAATAAGGTACATTATGTATATTCTTTCATTAAAACATATCTATTTAAAATGTCTACACTTGATGCCATCTTTCTATTAAACAATACTTTTACAGGTGTCCATCTGGTTTAACACATCCTTGTGGCAGCAAGTGACTCCTCCCCACCAAAAAAAGGAAAATATTTTTGACTCCAAAGATTTAAATGGACAGCTCAGCAGCCTTCCTGCATCTGGAACAGGTTTCATAATGAGATCTTTCCTTTTGTTAAAGACATCTGTTGTATTTGACAGACTAACTCTATAGATAGTGGATTCTGCATCTTGACTGCTCTTACTGCAAATAATCACGTTTCGCCTGCTGACTACCAATATGTCTTTCTATAATATTTGTAGACTTCCGGCGGCAGAAAACTGTACCTGCAGCCCGCTCACACCTGTATGTAAAACAAAAAGGGCCATGATTCCCTGAACTAGGATTTTGTCAAGCCCTTTCAAAGGATAATTTAAGGTCTTCTGTACAAGACCCGATTTTAAAGAGACGTTCTCTAGGTATTTATACATACTATAATATACAAGCATACAGATAATGGATCGAAGGAGAATAATTTAAGTTTACCTTCACAATCCCAGCTATGCCGGGCTCCTTACAGTTACTGTGATAGAAAAAGGCATTCTGTCCATTCTTCATTGTCCTCATAAAGTTTCGTGCCTGCGCGATCAGAGGCCAAGGACAACCGTTAAATGCTGCATCAAATGGCAGTAGGTAAAAGCAAGCAATTGTGGTTTTTTGCAATGTCAAATTATTAAAGGGACTGTCTGGTGTCCAAAATGCTCCTTCCAAATACTATAGTGCTTTCAAAGTACTATAAAATGCATGCTTGACCTTTTTCATTGCTTAAAATATAAAGTACTTACAGCTAGATGAAATTGTGAAATTACAGCAGTTTGCAAGAAGCCAGGACTGCCCACACTAGCTGAGTAAAAGTGAATTATCTTTTCTATTTTTGCTGCAGGAACCAATGAGAACAATTTCATTCAAGTAAATGGAATTTCCTGTATCTCTAGTGATGTCATCATACAATGTGTTGCACTGTTAAGAGATCCTACTGTGTACAAGAGCAAGTTTATCACAGTCCACACAATGTATTATATTCCTGGAGCACAGGAAGTGACTAAATGAAACAAAACTTTACATCCTCAGTGTCTATATAATCAGTGCTGCCACACCTGCAGTAAGCATGCAGGGTAATCACTGGGGGAGGGCTTGAGTCAAATATTAAAATGTGATTTATGCAGAATGCCTGCATCAAATCACACTGGAAAAAAAAAGCCTGTGCATTATACAATCTGCATCTTGCACCAAAGTGAGTTTGGAGACTAGACTATAAAGCTATAAAACCTTTCCCACCAAACAATGTACCTGGTAATTCCGGACCCCGTCCCAGCATGCCGTCTGGTTAGGCTGTGCCTTCAAATCTTCTATTCCAAACTGAAATGCAACGGCATCTGTTATATCACAAGCCAATCTTTACACATATACTGTAAACATTAATTTCCAGTTATATCCCAAGGATCTCTCTTCTGGGAAGCATGCAGATCCAGTTTTGCTACTGGTTTTCTTCTACAGGACTTCTATTTCATCAGTCTTCCAAACAGACCCAAGAATCGAAACAACATGTCCGCCCCCCTGATAGAGATATACAGGGCAAAGATTCTAAACAACATGTCCGCCCCCCTGATAGAGATATACAGACCCAAGAATCGAAACAACATGTCCGCCCCCCTGATAGAGATATACAGACCCAAGAATCGAAACAACATGTCCGCCCCCCTGATAGAGATATACAGACCCAAGAATCGAAACAACATGTCCGCCCCGCTGATAGAGCTATACAGAGCAAAGATTCTAAACAACATGTCCGCCCCTGATAGAGCTATACAGAGTGAAGATTCTAAACAACATGTCCGCCCCCTGATAGAGCTACATTGAGCAAAGATTCTAAACAACATGTCCGCCCCCCTGATAGAGCTATACAGAGCAAAGATTCTAAACAACATGTCCGCCCCCTGATAGAGCGGACCTTTACTGGTAGCAAGTAAAACCAAAAAGCACCAACAGAGAGACTGGTGGCCATGATGCTTCATGGCCACCAGCCAGGGAAACTAAATAGCTGTTGGTAAGAGGATGAACTTGCGCATACCTTAAAAAGTACATACCTGTTTATCCTCATACAAGGGCCAATGGTTTTGTCACTAATCCTTTCTTGTTAGAAGCACAAGCGAAACAAAAAAAGGTTTAGCTGCTCTTTAACCGTGGCCTATATTCAGTGGTGCTACACTACCCATTGGATATCCATTTTGTCAGCTTTGTGTCTTGCCTTCATATCAATCCCCTTTTCCATTCTGCTCTCAGGCTCAGATTTCATCAGCCAACACGTGTATTCCTCCGACTGGCCTGAGGTACTCGTTTTTGATGATTTTTTCTTTCTGCTCGTCCCAGCACTCCTTCCCTCATTCTGCCCTGCCTCATCACCTGTTGGCTCTTTGGGGTCTGTAAAAATAGAGAATAGTGAGTGAATTGATGAATTCAATTATGTCTCTAATTATGACCATTGCATGCTACGACATGTACATTGAAATGTCTACTCAATATACCTCGATTTGGCCCAATACCAGAGTCGGACTCTTAAAGGTTTGTTAACTACGCAGTGGATTGTGATTTGACAGTGGTGCAAAGCTTAGATCAAAATAGCCATGTTGGAAAAATAATTGAAAGAAATTTTAATTTGTGATCTTACTGTTAAACACTTTATAAAAACCTTTGTTTTTGGTATAAGATCTGCAATGTCACAGTGTGTTGAATTAGTCAAAGTAACAGAAGTTAGTTATAACCTGCTGGGTTTTGTGTCTCTAGCTTCATGATATACCTGTATCAATATACTGGGGATTATTCATGAAAGTCACTTCTGGAGCAAAGTTCCAAAAGTGATGTAAACTGATTCAATATTCCATTGGTTTCCATGGTGATACTCACTATCGGAAGATGAGGCTACCCTCTTTCTCTTAGTCTGGCGCATAATTATCTGTCAACGTTTCTTCTCTGCTAAAAAATAAAGTGAAACACGTTAAAGATAAGGTTATAAGACCGGGCTTTAAAACACATCTATATTTGTACAGACCAATAGCCTTGTTATCACCAGAAGCCAGAGATAAGGTAATGGTCCATATAGTTACATGTATGACATTCAAAGAAGGTAGGGGGATTATTGGATTTGAAGGATCAGGGGTTTTTAGCAGAATAAAATATTCCAACAACGCAATTTATCCATCAGTGATGCCATTCACAAAATAACCTTAAACAGATACTGAATGTCATTAATAACACGTCTAAACACTGCTCATTGTTACACAACTGCAGAGTTAAAGCACAGTTACACAGTGTTAGGCTCATGTTTGATAACTAGTATTTGTGTCAAATGGAGACGTCACATATCATCTCACCATCAACTTCGTAACCAATGGTTATGGCGCTGGTTCTAAGGCACACAGCCGGCGCCGGTTCTAGGGCACACAGCCGGCGCCGGTTCTAGGGCACACAGCCGGCCCGGTTCTAGGGCACACAGCCGGCGCCGGTTCTAGGGTATACAGCCGGTGCTAGTTCTAGTTAGTGAACATATACAAAAAACTGCCGAGTTGGCATTGTGTTTATTTTGCGCTATGTAAGGTCTTCTTTACCCACCTGTGCAGCAATATTTCATCTTAGCATCTTATATTTGTCACTTTTAACACCGTCTTTTTTGCATTTCTCTTATTAACTTTTAAAAACAATAACTCATGGTGAGAGGTAAGATGCATGACTCTAGTTATGTAAGACAAGCAATCATAGGCTATTTTGCATATACACTATTTTTAAATTAATTGTTTATTTAGTAGTATCCAACCAGTGTATTAAATATATATATATATATATATATATATATATATATATACAGCATACAGCTCACATTACCTTATAACTGATGCCCACCTACTTTGATTGAAACATTACCTAACTCTGGCAAGGCTCCTTTAAGACGCTCCCCTCCGTCAGCCAATCAGCAAGCTCTGATATACAAGGCACCGAGACCGCTGTTTGCGAGTGCTTATGGGAGGTGTAGTCCTCTCAGCGTCTGGAGAAAAGGTTCACCTCTCCACAAAACTACATCTCCCATGGTGTAACGGGGGGGCGCTGTGGCTGTCAAACATGGCGGCCAGCTGCAGACTGGGTGCTGTCCTCTCCCGGCGTCTGAACACAGTCTTCTGTCGGAGCTCAGGAACTCCAAACAGAGGAATAACATCCTGCATAGACCGTAAGGACTTAATATTGGGGAATCCAATGACGGTATCCGGTGTGTGGTGAAGTTATACCTGCTGAGGGCTAGGATGAAGCCAAGTGGCAGCCATGTTTAGTGAGGGGTGGAGGTCACGTGACATGACTGTGTTTCAAACCATTGATGTCCTTCATTTGTGAATAAGCATGTGTGCTGTCTGTCTCCCACACAGTAGTCACAAGGAACATTGTATTGTATTTACACAAGTGCCTGCAGATGTATACATTAAAAGACTAGTGTGTTTTCATTTAGTCCTGACACCACCTTGTGCACATGTTTATTTAAAGTCAAGGATCCTCTCCACTGACATATTTATCTCATGATGTTGGGTTTATCCTAGTTTATTCTATATCAATGATTCCCAAACCAGTCCAACCACTCCTCCAAATAATGGACCATGACTGCTGCAGTTCCATCTATAGCAGGGGTGTCCAAGTCTTTTCTGCAGTGGGCCACTTCACCAGAAATGTATGTGTGCGTGGACCGCATTCATTTGCCATTCACAGAAAATGATACAGTAATGTGCAGCAAGTGAGTGTATCACAGACCCAACAGAAATAAAAAATAAAAAAATCAGTGTGTGAGTGTATCCACAGCAAAGAAATTCAATAAAAAAAAACAACCTCACTCTAAATATACACAGATGCATACAAAGTCACACTTACACACAGCCACAAATATACATACAGTCACATGTACACAAATACACACACAGTAATATGTACACACATACACAGCCATACATACACAAATACAGTCACACTTACACACAGTTACATTTACACAGTCACACTTGCACACACACACACACACACACACACACACTCACACATACATACAGAGTCACACTTATATACAGTCACACTTGCATAAAGTCACTCACACAGTCACACTTACACACACACACACCGAACCTGCCCACCCACTCAGTTTTTATTTACTTTTATTATAGTTATGTACTTTTATTATGCAAGCTGTTGAGTATTTACAAGAAGCTTTGCCTCTGGGGCTTCATATTAGTCTGCAAACAGCAAAAGCTCAAACAAGAATCAGATCGAAATTCTGCGGATTTGATCCAATTCTTTAGGGGTGGAACAGATCTCCCTAGCTCTCTTGGAGCTCCGTGCAAAGATGGCAGCAAGTCTTGTCTGACACTTTGTCACCAACTTTCTCCCTGTAGATCTGCATCAAATCCAAAAGAACATACTTGGACATAGTGAGGAGTACACGAGCCGACATGACCGAGCTGACCTCATGCGCAGGGTAGAGGCGGGGGTTACGCGCACTAGACTCTGAGGAGCTATGTGCAGGGAACTTTGTTCCCTGATTCTCCTTCTCGTGCGGCCAGCATTTGGAGGTGCGGCTACCGCTGCAGAGCTCTCGCGGGCCGCACTACACTGCCCGGTGGGCCGCATATTGGACGCCCCTGACCTATAATGCATTGTACTCTGCTTCATATTTTCCCCTTTGCCCCAATTCTCTTTGAATAAAGCCCATTGTCTCCACCTGTATAACATTTTGTTTCCTCTGGCCATATATAATTCATGCATTCAGTGGTGCATGAATTATAGATGAACCCCCTAAGCTGATTACCAACCGCAGTGGTTAATTGACGAGCCAAGAATTGTAACAGATAATGATTCTACTGGACCCCTGGTTCCTTCTTTTTTTTTTTAATATGCGGTCACATTCCCTATAATTAGATTCATGTTCTTCTGCCTTCAGAATATGAGACACTTTAAGGACTGTATTTTGTACTGTACCTTTAAATCCAACATGGCGTCATGACATTTACTTTCGCTCCTTGGTTTCCAGCCTCCGTTGGTCTGAATGAAGAACAGAAAGAGTTTCAGAAAGTTGCGTTTGACTTTGCGTCCCGAGAGATGGCGCCTAACATGGCCATGTGGGATGAGAAGGTGAGAAGAGCAAACTGACCTCATTCTCTTGGTAATTTATTGGTACATGATCTGGCTAGCTTCCTTTAGGTTGCAAAATATGGTAAAATACATTGCTTTTATTGTTTTATTAGCCCGTGGATTATGCATTCTTTCTAGACTGGAAATACAGTACTTTACAGTGGACTAGCAATGGCTATAAAGGCTCCCCAAGCATGGGACACATACTGTATGCAGAAGACAGTGGGCTACGTCTCCTACCAACATATCCTCTTTTGCACTTTCTTAATGCTTCGGGAAGTGTACATTTTATGGTGCATGGGGGAGGCCATTTATTTTATCTATGCATTTTCCAGCCAGTCACCATGATGGATTTCTAGCTGTATTCTAATTAGGACATAGAGGAGCCAATCAGAATGCAACTTTGATTTTATCAGTGTCAAGGGTACCCCCCTCTTGTTCCTTTAAAGGGCCTGTATCACCCAAACATTGTCTTTACTGTGACTGGAGGGAATAAAGAATGATTGCAAATGATCTATAGGTTGTATTAACACAACTAAATTAGGAGATAATTGTGTGTTAAATGTGTCTGTCGAGTCTCCTGCTTATGACATCACCTGTGGCCTGATATGCAAATGACAAGTTTGCAATGGGTAATTTGCATATCCGGCGATAGTTAATGTTGTGTTTTTTTTTTTTTTTTCCTCTACAGGAAGTGTTCCCAGTTGAGACCATGCGTAAAGCGGCAGAGCTGGGGTTTGGTGGGATTTATACACAGCCTGATGTTGGGGGAGCCGGCCTCTCTCGTCTGGATACCTCCATTATTTTTGAGGCACTGTCGACCGGATGTGTGAGCACTACAGCCTACATGAGCATTCACAAGTAAGACTTGTCCGTCACCGTGCTAAGGGGCTGGTTATTTGACTGTTGACTTTATTCATGTAAGAGAGAAGTGAGCAGGGTATTTCAAACTTAAGACCAAAGTAGGTGAACTGGAGAATTTTTCCAACTCAGCTACTTTGGCCTTAAGTTTGAAATTCCCTTGTCCATTCCCTGCTATTTTTATTTTTTATGAATAAAGCCCTTGTCTGTGCTGCTTCTCTTCCAGGCAGGTGCATTAAACGAGATGTTTCAGGTACACTATTTGACAAGCCTGTATTTCCACCCACAGCATGTGTGTTTGGATGATTGATACATTTGGAAATGAAGAGCAGAGGCACCGGTTCTGTCCTTCCCTTTGCAGCATGGCCAAGTTTGCATCCTATTGTCTCACGGAACCAGGTGGGTGCAGGTCCGGGTACTATGGGGGTGGCCCTTTAATTCTGCACAAAAGTGGTCAGTGATGGGTAACCTTGGCACTGCACACACCAGACACCATGCTTACTAATCATCTGCAGTGCCAAGGTTAACCCGAGGACACGCCAAGAATCGTGGGACATCTGGTTTTTAAAACCCACACAGTGCCGAGGGTAGCCCCCATGGACACGAATAGTTTAATATTTAGGAACGTGACCCAAACAAATCTCAATCAGGGATGTGCCAGCGAGCAACGGTGCCAGCTAAAGACGGTGATGACCTTTGAGAAGGCCGTGTGTTACTCATGCTGGGTGGAGGGTGCCCTTGGCACAATCCGGCGCTGAGCTTTTTTTTTTTTTTTGGCAGGCAGCGGAAGTGATGCAGCGTCCCTGTTGACGTCCGCCAAGAGAGATGGGGACCAATATATCCTGAATGGCTCGAAGGTAACTGCTTCTGTATCCTCGTAGCACTACAGGTGGGTTCTGTTCCCCGTGGTGCGGACGTTAAGCCATATTTTTGTGTGCCTCCAGGCGTTCATCAGCGGAGGAGGTGACACAGATGTGTATGTGGTCATGTGTCGTACTGGGGGCAGCGGAGCCCGAGGCATCTCATGTCTGCTGGTGGAGAAAGGGACCCCGGGACTCAGCTTCGGCAAAAAAGAAAAGAAAGTGAGTCTGTCTATGGCCACGACGTGCGTTCTCAACTCGGGGAATAATTAGAATTAGACGCATAATTCTTACAATAGACCAGTGATGGCTAACCTTGGCACAGCAGATGGTTGGGGAACAACATACCTCATCTTAAGGCTGAGGGTGCATCATGGGAAATGGAGTTCCCAGACTGGGTCAAGGATAACCACCACTGTAAGAAACCTATGGGGCTCTTCACTAAACTACAAGTGAAGTGCAAAAATCAGACATAAATAGCTGGCCATATCATGAACACATTTATTATATTCCATTTTATGTAATCCTACACTTCCTGAGCGCATCTATCTGCAGTGTAAATCAAAACACTGCGCAGCCAATGGGAGTTGAGTAGGCTAGAGATTCGATCTCCCATTGGCTGCTTATGGGTTGTCCTTTAAATATATGTTTTTCTTCCCTATTACTCTATATAACTATAACTTTCCAGTGGTCCATCATTGATGGTGTAATTGTTTGACATCACTGAGTGTAAACCTTTAATGTCTTGCGCTAGGTGGGGTGGAACTCCCAGCCAACAAGAGCGGTGATACTTGAGGACTGCATTGTTCCTGTGACCAACCGACTAGGGGTGGAGGGCCAGGGTTTCGGCATTGCAATGCGTGGCCTTAACGGAGGAAGAATAAATATCGGTATAACAGCTGTGCTCATTGAGACTTCGTCCCTGTCCGTATTATGCCCAAATTCTGGTACAGTAACTCACGTTTTAGTTTTTTTTTGTCTTGGCGGATGTAGCTTCCTGTTCGCTGGGTGCCGCCCATGCGTCTGTGTTACTGGCTCGGGATCACCTCTCCGTGAGGAAGCAATTTGGAGAGCCTTTGGCTAGTAATCAGGTAATTACTGAACACTCAGTGTCTATAGCATCAAACGGTATAAAAAAAAAAAAAGAAACCTAGAATGTGTTGTCAGATAAGAACCATTTGGCCCATTTTGTCTGCCCAACTGCTGCCTAATTTAAAATTACTAAATAAAATACTCCCTGGCCTTATCTTATAACTAGTTTAGCCTTATGTTTATCCCACACATGCTTAAACTCCTTCACTGTGTTAACCTCCCCTACTTCTGCTGGAAGGCTATACCATGCATCCACTACCCTCTCTGTAAATTCATACATCCTAATATTACTTTTTAAACCTTTGCCCCTCTAATTTAACACTACGTTATTCCATCTGTTTTATTTGCTGCTTCTTCTATACAATAATAAAAAATAAAAAAACATTGTTCTGCTTTGCCCCCCCCCTAAATCTGTAGAGACCCACCGGTCTCAAAGAAAATGAACAAATTAAAATTAATAGGATTTTTAACACATTAATTGGTCCAGTTTTGTTTTTTTCTAGCATCCCAGCAGGGATTGATCCTAGTCCATTATTTGCTTTGAAAGGGGTATTCCCAGATGTGTAGCGGTCAAAGGGCTCCCATAGAAATGCGTGGGGGATGCTGAGGGTGCAAGAGCCTTATGTAGCCAAGAGGCACATGCTCGTGGGTATCCCACTGGCAACTCTCTTGGCCAAGGAATGCAGCGCTCCCAAATGTTTGCATGCTGAATTATGCATGATTTAGATTGTCAAAAATGTATTCAGTATGCCCCACTAAATAATAATACAAATAATTGGTGGGGCCACCATGGATCTGTACCCTGTTGTACCACCTTCCATCATTTGAGGCTGCCTAGAGACCCTCGTTATCTGTAGCCTGTTAGACATTCTTTTACAGATCCACCACCCAACCAGCCATTCGAGTTACGTGACCGGTTACTTTCCAGGCCATCGTTTGGCTTCCTCTCCTTTTTTATGTGGAAACTGTATTTATCTATCGATTTTTTTTTTTATCCCTGAATTTTTAAAATCCACAATGTCATTATTCCAAGCTCTGCAGAATTTTTGCTTTCTGATCCTATTAATTATTGAAGCAGTCCCCATGGTTTCGCTATCCGTACAGGGCTATTACACAAAAACTTTGCCCTTTTGTTTTTTTTGTTTTTTACACTTTAACCGGCGCGTTCCACTAGGTTTTTTCGAACAAGTAAAGACATGAAGAAGATTTTCTAAAATACCCTGGCATTCTCCAAGATGGGTTGTAGCAGAAATTGTTAGAAATCTGCACATCTATAAATACTTAGCATCAGACACTCTGTCCGTTGTGGACTGTCATGGACTACACAGGTAGCTACGTGGCTCTCATTGTTCTTTGTTACTGTTGCTTTTTAAATATAGGTCTCATGATGCCTCCTGTCAATCTAGCCTGAGTAAAGACCAGCCTTGCTGACTAGCCGATATAGAGTGAACACATTTATTCTCGTTCATTCATATAGAAATGCTTTAATGAAAGAATATAAATAAATTCCCTTTTTGAGCCATCTTTACCACATATAGCTCTACCAGGAGGCAGACATTTTCTTTAGAATCTTTTGTCAGATGAGCACTGCGTACAGTACTCCAAGTGAGGTCTCAACAGTCCTCTGTACAACGGCATGAGCACTTCCCAACGTCTACTGCTTATACCTCTCCCTATACAACCAAGCATTCTGCCAATACCTCTCCCTATACAACCAAGCATTCTGCCAATACCTCTCCCTATACAACCAAGCATTCTGCCAATACCTCTCCCTATACAACCAAGCATTCTGCTAATACCTCTCCCTCTGCAACCAAGCATTCTGCTAATACCTATCCCTGTACAACCAAGCATTCTGCTAATACCTCTCCCTATACAACCAAGCATTCTGCCAATACCTCTCCCTATACAACCAAGCATTCTGCCAATACCTCTCCCTATACAACCAAGCATTCTGCCAATACCTCTCCCTATACAACCAAGCATTCTGCTAATACCTCTCCCTCTGCAACCAAGCATTCTGCTAATACCTCTCCCTATACAACCAAGCATTCTGCTAATACCTCTCCCTATACAACCAAGCATTCTGCTAATGCCTCTCCCTCTGCAACCAAACATTCTGCTAATGCCTCTCCCTCTGCAACCAAGCATTCTGCTAATGCCTCTCCCTCTGCAACCAAGCATTTTGCTAATGCCTCTCCCTCTGCAACCAAGCATTCTGCTAATGCCTCTGCCTCTGCAACCAAGCATTCTGCTAATGCCTCTCCCTCTGCAACCAAACATTCTGCTAATGCCTCTCCCTCTGCAACCAAGCATTCTGCTAATGCCTCTCCCTCTGCAACCAAGCATTCTGCTAATGCCTCTCCCTCTGCAACCAAGCATTCTGCTAATGCCTCTCCCTCTGCAACCAAGCATTCTGCTAATGCCTCTCCCTCTGCAACCAAGCATTCTGCTAATGCCTCTCCCTCTGCAACCAAGCATTTTGCTAATGCCTCTCCCTCTGCAACCAAGCATTCTGCTAATGCCTCTGCCTCTGCAACCAAGCATTCTGCTAATGCCTCTCCCTCTGCAACCAAACATTCTGCTAATGCCTCTCCCTCTGCAACCAAGCATTCTGCTAATGCCTCTCCCTCTGCAACCAAGCATTCTGCTAATGCCTCTCCCTCTGCAACCAAGCATTCTGCTAATGCCTCTCCCTCTGCAACCAAGCATTCTGCTAATGCCTCTCCCTCTGCAACCAAGCATTCTGCTAATGCCTCTCCCTCTGCAACCAAGCATTCTGCTAATGCCTCTCCCTTTTCAACCAAGCATTCTGCTAATGCCTCTCCCTCTGCAACCAAACATTCTACTAATGCCTCTCCCTCTGCAACCAAGCATTCTGCTAATACCTCTTACTATACAACCAAACATTCTGCTAATTCCTCTCCCTCTGCAACCAAGCATTCTGCTAATGCCTCTCCCTCTGCAACCAAGCATTCTGCTAATGCCTCTCCCTCTGCAACCCAAAATTCTGCTAATGCCTCTCCCTCTGCAACCAAGCATTCTGCTAATGCCTCTCCCTCTGCAACCAAGCATTCTGCTAATGCCTCTCCCTCTGCAACCAAGCATTCTGCTAATGCCTCTCCCTCTGCAACCAAGCATTCTGCTAATGCCTCTCCCTCTGCAACCAAGCATTCTGCTAGCATTTCCTACTGTACAGCGTTGGTACCTCTCACTTTGATTCTGTGATATGTACACACCATCAAACTGTGTCCTGGAGCGGTTACATTGTTACATTGCTTTATTTGTTTACAAACCTCAAAATTATCCTGGATCAACACTGTAAATGTTTGTTTTTCTCTCTAATTGTTTAATATCCTTAAGTGAAATGTCTGATACCTTGTACTAGATATGTAAATAGCTAGATTCATATTGTGTACAAATACTTTTTAATAAATGTGTTGAATTTACCATTTGAAAATGTATTTTTTTTTCCATTATAGTTTTAAAATCTATTAATTTTGCTAATTACATGAACCCCATTTATCATTATTTTGCATCTTTCATTTAAGTATAGCATTATTTTTGTCCCATATGCGTCGACTGACCAGTATTTCCGATTAGGATGTTCTTTTAGTTTGCATTTTATGCGTCATTCAAGTATTTTCTAAATGGGAGTTGGAGTTAATCCAGGCTCTGGTATTCTATAATATCAGCACTGATGACTCTGCTTGTATAGTACAAATCTGTTTAATAGGATTCGTACCCTTCTGACCCCATTCTCCCGTGATTTGACAAACCACTCCGTTTTCTTGACAGTACCTACAATTTGGATTAGCAGAGATGGCCACTCGTCTGGTCACAGCGCGGCTGATCGTTCGGCACGCGGCTCAGGCGCTGGAGGCGGAGCAAGGCGACGCTGCTACCATATGTGCTATGGCAAAGCTGTATGCTACTGAAGAGTGCTTTAAGGTAGGCTTGCAATCTGATTCTGCGTGAAGCGAAAATTATGCTAATTGATTATGCTAATAATACTATATTCCGTAATACACATGCTGTTTTTCTGCCATACTTGGAATCTGTATATTTCAAACTACACCCACCCTGAATGACTCTCTGTCGATAGAGAGGATGCTCACTAGCCCCAATCTGTGAATCGAAATCGGAAAATGAGCACAGAATAATGGAATACACTGTATTTCTACTACTTTGGTTTTTATTTTCTTTATTTTATTTAAAGCAATTTTTCATACTAATGTTTTATATAGGTCTGCAATCAAGCCCTTCAGATGCACGGGGGGTATGGATACCTTAAAGACTATGCAGTACAGCAGTATGTCCGAGATTGTCGTGTCCATCAGATCCTTGAGGGTGGGTATAATTGGATCGAAGAATCCCAAAAGTTCCTCCTGTGCGCCTTAACTGCAGCATTGCTTAAACAAAATCTGTAACATCCATAGGGAAGGCATGCAACTGACAACACGTTTCGCTTCACAATCCAACACTTAACCATAGGTGCCCTTTTTCTTTTTAAAATGTTATTGTCCTGTACCATACATTGTGTATTTGTCTGCTAATACAGCAGAGTACAAAACCATGGCTACCTGTCTTCAGGCATTCCCTAGCCTTGTCTATAGATTTCCAGTAATTACCTGTCCGAAGCTTGGCCCCTCTGATTGTTTGTAACCTGCTACTGGAATGATAAAGAGTATCCAGATATTCTACCGGGTTACGCTAATATCACATGCCCACCAGATTGTGAAGCACAGCAGCATTAGATGGATTGCATGTAAAACTGTTCTGTCCCCGATACAGGAACCAATGAGGTGATGAGGATGATTGTGGCAAGAAGCCTCTTACAAGGGTAAATGCAAAATCAAAACTGCATCAGCTGTTACACCTACCCTGAAAGATGCACCCGTGGATGGCTCCTCTATGCTGCTGCAGTGATGGGATATATTGCACAGAAACATACCAGCAAGCACTCAGGAAAACCTTTCTTTTAATACTTTTTATTTTTTTATTTTAGTCCTTCTCTTTTTTGTTGTTGTTGTTACTGCATCTTTAAACTATGTATGTGTTAGTTTAAATCCTTGATATTCCAAATATTAAAAATATTGAATGGCTACGTTGATTTCATCCTACGTTATTCATGTGTGACAATTTTATAGAATTAACAACAAAATCTTTGACCTGGCAGGAAGAGAAAAATTAAAATGACAGCTAAACACAAACACCGCATGAATGTAAAAACAGCACCATGTCACTACATTACGCAATGTATATGGGGAAATGCAGGAGTTTATCTTCCATTGGACAAGTGAACCTTGATTGGAGAATCTTTCCAGCTCCCTTTTAGTGAATGTCCCCAGCCTGTGTGTACAGGGTGTATACGGCAGGTGTTGAAGGATGTACATATATATTTATCTTTTACATCTGACTCCTGTACCCCAGGGTCCCCAGCCTGTGTGTGCAGGGTGTATACTGCAGGTGTTGAAGGATGTACATATATATTAATATTGTACATCTGACTCCTATACCCAAGGGTCCCCAGCCTGTGTGTACTGGGTGTATACTGCAGGTGTTGAATGATGTACATATATATTTATATTTTACATCTGACTCCTATACCCCAGGGTCCCCAGCCTGTGTGTACAGTGTGTATACTGCAAGTGTTGAAGGATGTACATATATATTTATATTTTACATCTGACTCCTATACCCCAGGGTCCCCAGCCTGTGTGTGCAGGGTGTATACTGGAGGTGTTGAAGGATGTACATATATATTAATATTTTACATCTGACTCCTATACCCCAGAGTCCCCAGCCTGTGTGTGCAGGGTTATACTGCAGGTGTTGAAGGATGTACATATATATTAATATTTTACATCTGACTCCTATACCCCAGGGTCCCCAGCCTGTGTGTACAGGGTGTATACTGCAGGTGTTGAAGGATGTACATATATATTAATATTTTACATCTGACTTCTATACCCCAGGGTCCCCAGCCTGTGTGTGCAGGGTGTATACTGGAGGTGTTGAAGGATGTACATATATATTAATATTTTACATCTGACTCCTATACCCCAGGGTCCCCAGCCTGTGTGTACAGGGTGTATACTGCAGGTGTTGAAGGATGTACATATATATTAATATTTTACATCTGACTCCTATACCCCAGGGTCCCCAGCCTGTGTGTGCAGGGTGTATACTGGAGGTGTTGAAGGATGTACATATATATTAATATTTTACATCTGACTCCTATACCCCAGGGTCCCCAGCCTGTGTGTACAGGGTTATACTGCAGGTGTTGAAGGATGTACATATATATTTATATTTTACATCTGACTCCTATACCCCAGGGTCCCCAGTCTGTGTGTACAGGGTGTATACTGCATGTGTTTTTATTGATGTATAAATAATAAGGTAAGGGGGGTATATTTATAGCTGGGTATAGGGCACCTAATGACTGACAGAGCCAGAAGGTGGCAGCTGTACCCTTTGCTGGGTCCAGTGGGAGCCAATCAGCGTGCATGGAATGCTTGTCATCGGGGCGGGGAGACTCGTCCAATCGGCTGGCCGCTGGCGGCTTGGTGTTGCCGTGGTAACCAGGAAATGTCAGTAGTGCCTGGGAGAGCGCAGGAGTCCGCAGCTATGAGGCGGGATCAGCGGCGGAGACTGGCCCTGCTCGCCCTGCTACTGCTGGCCGCCTTCCTGGTCCTCAGGTAACTTTATTTCCCCGGTACCTGGTTCCCCAAATACGCCCCTCCCCTTCTCATGGGTTAACCCATGCAGCACCGGGGCTATGGAGCCAATGGCTGGCACCCCGGGGGTTAACCCATGCAGCACCGGGGCTATGGAGCCAAAGGCTGGCACCCCGGGGCTATGGAGCCAAAGGCTGGCACCCCGGGGGTTAACCCATGCAGCACCGGGGCTATGGAGCCAAAGGCTGGCACCCCGGGGCTATGGAGCCAAAGGCTGGCACCCCGGGGGTTAACCCATGCAGCACCGGGGCTATGGAGCCAATGGCTGGCACCCCGGGGGTTAACCCATGCAGCACCGGGGCTATGGAGCCCATGGCTGGCACCCCGCGGGTTATCCCATGCAACACCGGGGCTATGGAGCCAAAGGCTGGCAATCTGGGGTTTAACCCATGCAACACCCGGGCTATAGAGCCCATGGCTGGCACCCCGCGGGTTAACCCATGCAGCACCGGGGCTATGGAGCCCATGGCTGGCACCCTGGGGGTTAATCCATGCAGCACCGGGACTATATACTTAATGACTGGCATCCTGGGGGTTAACCCATGCAGCACCGGGACTATAAAGCCCATGAGTGGCACCCCGGAGGTTAACCCATGCAGCACCAGGGCTATGGAGCCAATAACTGGAACCCCGGGGGTTAACCCATGCAGTACTGGAGATGGGACTATAGAGCCGATGACTGACTTAACCCATTCTATACCAATAGAAGGAAGTTAAAGGGACTGTCTGGTGCCCAAAATGCATCTTTCAAATATTAATGAAAATAAATGTGCTTTCAAAGTACTTTAAAATGGATGTTTTACATTTTGCATTGCTTAAAATATAAAATACTTACAGCTAGATGAAATTGTGACATTACAGCAATTTGCAAAAAAAACAGACCTGCCCACACTAGCTTTTTTTTTTTTTTTTTTTTGCTTTTGCTGCAGGAACCAATGAGAATAAAGCCATTCAAATGGATGGAATATCCTGCCTCTCTATTGATGTCATGAGACAATGTGTTGCACTGTTAAGAGATCCTACCTGCATCAAATTACACTGGAAAAAAGCATGTGCACTGTACAAGCAGTAATCTGCATCTTGCATCAAAGTGAGTTTGGGGACTAGACTGTCCCTTTAAGTCACTACTGGGTGTTAAAGGGGCTCTGTCACCTAAATATTGTTTATACTGTGAATGTAGAGAAGAAACAAATCAAAATTATCTGTGCAATTGAAGCAAATGCAAAGAGTAGGAGACCAATTTTTTTTTTCCATGTGTCTGTTATGTCTCCCACTTATGCATGTCCCTTTAAAAAGTAGGTTATTTGCATATAAAGCCAAAGGTGATGTCATAAACCGAAGACACCACAGATACCTTTAACGGACATTTTTCACTTAAAGGGACACAACCACTTACAAAAGATGTTACCAGATAACCTGGTCATTTAAAACAAACACTTATATAAATAATATGCCACTGGGTTTTTATTTTTCATGAACTTTGTATTGCGTTTTGTATTTTTCGTTTCAATACAGAAATCAGCAGTAAACAATACAGAAGAGCGAGTAGGTGCAGGAAGTCAGTTTAAAATTGGCAACAAATATATGAAGAAGTTGGGAAAAGCATACTGTTTTATAATTACAGTGTCAATCAGGTCAAAGGTAATGGAATTGTAGTTTAAATAGACACTCAAAAAACCTGTCCTTCTGCCTCTCTCTCCCTATAGAGAAGAAGGGGGATGAAGAGAAGATAGAAGACAATAGGGGGAGGGAGAAAGACATAGAAACTAGGTGACCCCTACCCCTCATTCCCTTCCCTCTCCCACCTGGCTCCCCTCCTGTCCCACTCGTCTTACCCCCCACCCAACCTTTTCCCCAACATAAAAAGATTTTTGGTTCCTGTCCAAGTAATTAAACCATGATGTTTGCATAATGTTCCTCTAAGTAGTCCAGTCAACGTCATGTAAACTATGTAGAAGGTGTCTGTCCGCTCAACAATTGCGTGGCATACCATGCTGTGTCCTGAAACACAGTTATGATTTGTGTTTTGAGTGCGTCATCTAGCGTCTCAATAACCGGATCCCATTTTTTTTTAAATGTTTTTTTGCGTCCTTTTCTTTACGTTCGGTGGCCTCCAGCCACTCCATTCGGAGAAGGAATAATAGTTTGGTGTGAAATAGTGTTACTGTTGGGGGTTCCTGGAGTAGGCGGAGGCTGACCAGTTTCCAAGCCTTGATCATGGAAGATAATAACACTTCTTATTGATATGATCGGGGGAGTTGTGTAATCGGGATATGTAATGGAGCTTGTAGAGCAATCGTGGGGCTAAAGTGTTGCTCCAGGCTGGTGTTGGCATACGTGCTTGAGTTCGTGATCAAGTCAAGTGCGTATCGATAAAGGGCAGCTAAGGTATAGTCTTCAGGGATTGGCCGATTATGGCCCAGACTATATTTAGTGTGTTGTAAGGTGCAAGCGCTATTTGAGGTCTTTTATTGGACTTTCGGAATGCACCGGCTAGGTGTTTGTCATCTTTTTTGATGCGTATTAGAGGTAGAGTTTGTATGAGGTACATGAGTTTTGGGAAGGATACCATCTTAATAGGTGCGATGCTGCCAGAGAAGGTTAATGAGAGTTTTTGCCAATTATGCAGTTTTGTTATTATTTTCTTGATTATTGGTTTATAGTTTAAGGTATAGAGAGTGTTGGGTTTCTTTGTATTTTGACGTTGCACACCCACGACATGCCCCATCACCCCATTACATGCCCCATCACCCACATTGCACACCCACGACATGCCCCATCACCCCATTACATGCCCCATCACCCACATTGCACACCCACGACATGCCCAATCACCCCATTACATGCCACCATCACCCTCTTTTCATACCCCCTTGGTTGAGGACCCCACCTATGATAAATTTCAGAGAAATCAGAGTTAACAAGCATTTTCAAACAATTTACAGAAAAAAAAATAGTTGGAGGCATTGGGGCCATAAATACTGATCAGGAACATTCGTTTTTGCTCAACAGTTATGTCCAGAATACATAATCCTTCTGGATCAAGTGTATTGGAGTGTTTGGTATAGCCTCTTGATTTCATTGTGAATAGGGCTGATATGCATTCCCCCATCCAGGGCATTTTGAGAGTAGAATGAGCTGAGTCTTTCCAATGTGTTTCCTGGATAAAAACTATGTGTGGAATTAGACTCTTAAGGTTCGTTACAACCAGCTTGCGTTTAACTGGACTATTTAGCCCATCCCCGTGCCACGAGCAAATATTTAGTAAAGACGGGGCGTGGAGAGCACATTTGGGTTAGGCAAGCTAGCTGTGCTATCCAATATCTAATCAGGTTTCTTGGGGGTAAACCTGATATGGGTGTAGAGTGGGTCATGTTATGACTGACCATGGATAGGGGTACCCAGAACAACAAACAATTATAACTAGTACTAGTATTATTAGACTTTTGGAATGTCCCGGTGTGAGACATTATAGGTTTGGTCCATCAGTTGTGGAGTTTGCTGTTTGCATCTAGCAGAGGTAGCACCCTCTGAAGGGTTAGAGTCCCTTTCGTTCTGGCTGGAGTTCCCAAGATTGTAGAAATTGTTGGGCCTCTTTGGGGGCAGTGAAAAAAGTAATTGTGCCCGTCACAAATGATTTTCAGCTTTTCTGGGTATGTTAAAGCGAACAGTATTGTCTTATGGTGTAGTTGCTTGCAGAGTGGAGTAAATTCTTCTCTTCGCTGTGACTTGTAAGGAATAGTCTTGGAAGATCAACACCCTGTTAGATTTGAAGTGTAGTTCTGGTATTTTTCTGTATTCCAACAGAATTTTTTTCTTTAAAACAGAAATAGAAAGTGCACAACGGATATGTGCAGGGAGGCGCTCTAAAACTATTAGGATAAATTGATAAAAGAGTGATATATATATAAATATATATAGTAGACTAT
Source organism: Pelodytes ibericus (assembly GCA_036172795.1). NCBI lineage: Eukaryota > Metazoa > Chordata > Amphibia > Anura > Pelodytidae > Pelodytes > Pelodytes ibericus. The sequence continues at coordinate 10,229,372 of CM069866.1, read as the reverse complement.
AAGTGTAAAAAAAATAATCGATTGTATAGAATAGACAGGAATCAGTAGGAAGCACAGCTGCAATGGGAAAGGAATAATAGGCAAAAGATAGCTAAAAAGTAATAGACCAAAGTTGGTATCCAAATATACACAGAGAGCTAGCGGTAACACTAACTTAATGTAGCCAGTATTTGCAACATAAAAGAATGATCACGCAATTTGCACTATAAAGTGCAGTGATATAGCTTTTCGGTGAGCTTTCCCATACCATTGCGGCTGTGCTTTAATCCCCTTTGAAAACAAGTGTCAGCAGAGGTCTTTCACAGAAATGCATAGAGATGCTTACTCCATGTGTGCAGGATGTCAGTGATGTCACTGCTGACATTACACAACTATGATACATTGGCCTTCACTCATTGGGGGAAAAAAAAAAAAAATCAGGAACGGAATTACCCTTCCCATTCTGCATTCCTCCGCACACAAACTGTACAGTTTACAGGTTAGCCCTGGTAGTGTAGCAAAGTTAGTTTGATGACTAGAGTGTCCCTTAATAGGGACTTAATCATTTAATGAATCAATGGTTTGTAGGAATTTTTGGGGTTCCAAATTTCAGCTATGGCACTCACTATTCATGTGGTATGTAATTATTCTACCACTTAAAAGACATGTTAGATTTCATAATACCTAAAAAAAAAAAAAAGGTCAGGAGCAGGTCACGTGCCCCCGGCCGCTCTAACCTCAGGACACTGTGTGAGGAACGCAAGAGGCATCATGGGAGGATACCTGGGCAGCGCACAGAAACCATGCTGCCCACCTGCAGCACAGGGGAGATCTTTAGTTAAGGGGCAACCTTTGTAGGTTCCCCCCCCGGCAAGTGCCTCCCTGAATACAGTGCTGACTGGTCTAGGCTGTCTCCTGTTTATGACATTATTTATGTTTTATATGCAAATTAACTACTCTCAATGAGAAATGTGTAATTTGCATATGAAGTCGCAAGGTGATGTCACAAACAGACGCATGAGGCTTTTGATGGCAATTCTGCTAACACGATCATTTATGACCATTTTTTTTATTCTCTACATTTACAGTATGAAAAATGATCAGTGACTGAGTCCTTTCAAGCATTATTAATGTGTTACTTGTTATTTTGAAATTCTCTTGTCAATGGCCTGCAGTTATATATATATATATATATAAATTGAAGCCTTTATTATCTGGTCTAACTATATGTAGCGCCCAGCATTCAAGATGGCCAGAGAGAGGTACACTGCACATGCTGCGTCCACAATAGGTGCAACTGTACCTTCTGAAATACAAATAAATACAAAATGTTTTATTACAACATTGTGCAATGGATAAAGCAACATAAGAATCCTAAAGTCAGGCCAGTATTACAAGTGTCAACACACTGGAATTTCTAGAGTAGAGAGGAGGGCCCCGTCTTTACTAGAGTCAAATTGGGACATTTACAAAAGCAACAAGTGCAATAAGAAGCCTTGAAATAACAGTGACAGATGCTGGGGCTGTTTATAGCGATACATGCAAATGTTACACAAATGTGTGCACAGGGTGCGTGTATATATTAAATATACGCCAGGGTAAGCGGAGCAAGGGTCAGCCCAACGTAGCTGCTCAATCACAAATCAGAGAGCAGAGCCCAATTTTCAGATATTCCAGCCGGCCAAAAATATAATCCTGATGCTAACCCACTTATCACGACTCCCTGATCCATCCATCATCCCTCTGCACAGTGCGTCTGGGTCCCAGGAGCTGGAACGCTGGAGAGAGGCTCTGTACACCAGAGCCACGCTTCGGATTCTTATAATTGTATCCATGGGAGTTTTTCCACCCATAGGAGTTTTAAGGTCACAGTTTTCTCGGCACTGCAGACAAATACATATTTTTTAAAAAGAAATATTACATTTACAGATCTATATCTTCCAGTTTAAGAGAAGATCTAGACCCGTGATGGCTAACCTTGGCACTGCAGATCTTTGAGAACTACATATCCCATGATGCTCAGTCAACCTACATTATATCATTGTTAATATTGGTGCCTATGATTAAGAGTGACTGCGTACGAAACGCGTCAGGTGTTTCACCCTCCTTTCTTCAGTTGGGGGTCCTTCTCTCTCCCTATACTTGCCATGTAAGTTTATTAGTTTGGGATATTAAAGAAGTTGCTTTACAGTCCAGGTCTGCTGTTTTGTTCAGAAATCATTTCTGCTATTGTGTGTTTTTTTTTATTCTTGTATCGGCTACGACAGAAGATCGCAGTGCTTTAGATTTTGGCCAGAATTTGGTGGTTTGGCTTTTTTCAGCCTACATTATATGTTTGACAGGCTGAATGAGCAGGCTGGCTGAGCACCATGGGATATGTATTGGAGTTCCCTAACATCTTCATTGCCAAGGTTAACTATCACTGATCTGGAAAATTACTTAAAGCACTATATATCTATGTCTTTTCAAGCCAAGATAGTTTAGCAATGCCAAGGGTTAACCCTTTAATGAGGCATTGATGCGACAGGCTGAAAAGAAGACCCCTTATAACCCGACTCCTCTGTGCATTTGGGAGCCCGTAAGTCCAGTTATAAGGCAATCTCTTGCAGAGCATGGACTTGTAATCAGTTATCCCAAATCATGACTGATTATGACTTGCACTGAATAGCCTCCTTTTTGCAGAATACAATTCGTTTCATTGTCTGCAGTTTGATGCTCCCTCTCCATGGAAACAGTCCCACTGGGATGGAGCAGCAGCTCATTAGATCCACAGGTCTGACTCTTGCACCAATTGTGCCTCACTGCTCAAATAGTTACTAATGGCAGCCGGCATTAACCCCTTGGTGGTCAGTTTTGAAAATGCTGTTCATACACTTTTGCGGTGTTTCTGTTTAGCTGTAATTTTCGTCTTTATCATTTACTGTACCCACACATATTATATACTGTTTTTATCGGCATAAGAGGGGTTTACTTTTATTTTCATCATCTCATATAATTTACTATAAAAACAATCGTAAAAAATACAATGAAAAATGTAAAAAAAATAAATGTATTTAATTCGAAATATTTATAAAGTTTAGAAATTCCAGTGTGGGAAGGGAGGGAACAGGTCTGAGAAGGCTGTTACACAGTGTTAAGTTATCTTGCTAGGGAGATGGGAGGGAACAGATCTGAGAAGGCTGTTACATAGTGTTAAGTTAACTTGCTAGGGAGATGGGAGGGAACAGGTCTGAGAAGGTTGTTACCTAGTGTTAAGTTAGCTTGCTAGGGAGATGGGTGGGAACAGGTCTGAGAAGGCTGTTATATAGTGTTAAGTTAGCTTGCTAGGGAGATGGGAGGGAACAGGTCTGAGAAGGCGGTTACATAGTGTTAAGTTATCTTGCTAGGGAGATGGGAGGGAACAGATCTGAGAAGGCTGTTACACAGTGTTAAGTTAACTTGCTAGGAAGATGGGAGGGGACAGGTCTGAGAAGGCTGTTACATAGTGTTAAGTTAACTTACTAGGGAGATGGGAGGGAACAGGTCTGAGAAGGCTGTTACATAGTGTTAAGTTAACTTGTTAGGGAGATGGGAGGGAACAGGTCTGAGAAGGCTGCTACATAGTGTTAAGTTAACTTGCTAGGGAGATGGGAGGGAACAGGACTGAGAAGGCTGTTACACAGTATTAAGTTAACTTGCTAGGGAGATGGGAGGGAACAGGTCTGAGAAGGCTGTTACACAATGTTAAGTTAACTTGCTAGGGAGATGGGAGGGAACAGGTCTGAGAAGGCTGCTATATAGTGTTAAGTTAACTTGCTAGGGAGATGGGTGGGAACAGGTCTGAGAAGGCTGCTACATAGTGTTAAGTTAACTTGCTAGGGAGATGGGAGGGAACAGGTCTGAGAAGGCTGTTACATAGTGTTAAGTTAACTTGCTAGGGAGATGGGAGGGAACAGGTGTGAGAAGGCTGCTACATAGTGTTAAGTTAACTTGCTAGGGAGATGGGAGAGAACAGGACTGAGAAGGCTGTTACACAGTATTAAGTTAACTTGCTAGGGAGATGGGAGGGAACAGGTATGAGAAAGCTGCTACACAGTGTTAAGTTAACTTGCTAGGGAGATGGGAGGGAACAGGTCTGAGAAGGCTGTTACATAGTGTTAAGTTAACTTGCTAGGGAGATGGTAGGGAACAGGTCTGAGAAGGCTGCTACATAGTGTTAAGTTAACTTGCTAGGGAGAGGGGAGGGAACAGGTCTGAGAAGGCTGCTACATAGTGTTAAGTTAACTTGCTAGGGAGATGGGAGGGAACAGGACTGAGAAGGCTGTTACACAGTATTAAGTTAACTTGCTAGGGAGATGGGAGGGAACAGGTCTGAGAAGGCTGTTACACAATGTTAAGTTAACTTGCTAGGGAGATGGGAGGGAACAGGTCTGAGAAGGCTGTTACACAATGTTAAGTTAACTTGCTAGGGAGATGGGAGATTTTGCAATGCTTAAAATATAAAAAACGTGCAGTTGAATTTGTGAAATTACAGCAGTTTGCAAGAAACCAGGACTGTCGACACTAGCTGAGTAAAAGTAATTTCCTCTGCTGACAGTTCAGCGTTCAAACTGCCACACTGAATTGTCAGCAGTGAATCAGCCGCAATGAACTATCCTAGACCCTTGTGGTACGTTTGCCACCAGTGGCCTACTGTGTACAAGAGCAAGGTCACCTAGAGTCTACATAATGTATTATATTCTAGCAGCACAGGAATTGACTAAATGAAACACAACTTTATATACTCAGTATAATCAGTGCTGCTGCACCTACAGTATACATGCAGTGTATTCACTGGGGGAGGGCTTGAGTAAAATATAAAAAATGCAATTTATGCAGAATGCCATCAAATCACACTGGGAAAAAAGCCTGTGCATTATACAAGCAGTAATCTTCATCTTGCACCAAAGTGAAATTGGAGACTAGACTGTCCCCTTAAGGTGCTTTATTTATATTCTTTCATTACAGAATTTAAAATGCCTACACTTGATATAGTCTTTCCGTTAAACAGAACTTTATTTTGCCAGCAGTTGTCCTTTTAAACAGGCGGCTTTATCACACAAGAGCCTTGAACGCTGTCACAGGGTTATCAGCTGATAAGAGCTGAAGTCTGATCATTTTCGAAAGAAACCTGTTATGTTCCTGGTTCACTAAGACTTGTCAGTTTCTTCTTACAAAACCAGTGAGGAAGAGGGGAATAAGGTAGGAGAGCTGGACACGCCCTATGTACTCTGATGTAGTTTCCTTATATCCGCATATATGAAGAAATCACTATTTTAAATAATAACTTTACCCACAAAATGTTTCTCAGGATTAAATTATACAGGTGTCTTGTCTGTAGTGAAATCATTTAATCTTTGAGACATATACCTTTTTGTAGGTAATGCTGCCATCTTTTACTCTCTGAGGATTAACATGTGGCTAGGCCTAGGGAGGTTGAGTGTTAGAGTGCATCACGCTTGAGTTAAATATTAAAAATGTGATTTATACAGAATGACTGCATCAAATCACACTGGGGAAAAAAACCTGTGCACTATACAAGCAGTAATCTACATCTTGCACCAAAGTGAGGTTGGGGACTAGCCTGTCCCTTTAACCGGAGGGTTATGTACAAGAGTACAAAATTGTATGTATTTATTGTGTACGTTTTGTATGTGTGTGTGTGTGTACGCCTGGATGTGTAATCTCATCTGCTCCATACTGTGTCCCTGAATGTCAATAATAAAATGTGGTCCCTTAAAGTAACTTTTAATGAATAGCTCCCTATATCTCTTTCTCTTTATTAATATTAATGTCCTTATTTGCAGATTTTGCAGCCAGGAATTCCAGTCTGTAAGCATAATGAGCCACCGTACAGGCCTGCAGGCTGAGAGTTCCCAATTTACACTGGATGGTGTACCCATGAGAATTTTGGGAGGTTCCATGCATTATTTTCGAGTTCCTCAAGCACAATGGAGAGATCGCATGCAGAAGATGAAAGCCTGTGGCTTAAATACACTCACTACGTACGTACATCAAAGCCTACTGGCCAATGAAATATTAGAGCGAATAGAGATGCATTAAGACAGGAGATAATGGTGATGCGTGTCATGTTCACTCTAACATTAGCTTCTACATATAGGATGCTCTTGTTGTATTGACGTTTTAAGATTATATTAAATCCAGCATGAGTAAAGTGTAGAAACTGGTGCAAGCGCTCACTACTAGTAAAAATACTAGAGCTCCAAAAACATAGATTCATTTTAATTGCTTAGCAAATTTAAAAAGAGCATACAAAATATAAGCTAGAGTCACGATGAAAATTGTACATAAGATTTTTATAAAACTCATAATGATTAAGACATTTTTGGGACAATAATGTGCCAAATGAGAGGAGGGAGTAAATTTATTAATGGGTCAGGGACGCTGAGCAAGTCCCTGGCCGATTCATTTTTGGGGAGCTGGGAGCCATTTGGCAGGTTCTCAGGGCCTTTAATGATATTGGGAGGCTTGGGGGGCTGGGAGTCACTTGGCAGGCCCGTTCATTAGCATCGGGTGGCCCCCCATACTTATTATCTGTGCTGGAAGTACCAGCAGCTCCCGGTACTGTATCGGGGGCAGGGCTAATTGCTCTGGACCCCATGTGTGTTAAGTGGCCTGTAAATATAAATATCTTTAAAAAAACATGAGAAGAAGATTGTATGTGGTGACTCAAAACTGGAGGCCCCAAAATTGTATTATGTAGGTAGCCATAAAATCCTTGCTGACCATGCTGCAATCCATGTAACCTTCCCGCTATGAATCAAGAAATAATGAGGTTTAGGCATAAAGAGAGATTCTGGAGCAGTCAACTGGGACATTCTATTGGTTACCGTGACGACTGCCCCACTTTGCCATCGTACTGCATTTGATACATTGTACCTGTGATTACTTACATGTCTTCATGACTTTACCTGCCCTATGTCCTTTTAGATATGTACCATGGAATTTACATGAGCCGAGAAGGGGAACCTTTGACTTTTCGGGAGACCTCAACCTTGGGTAACGAAAGATTTGATTTCTAGTTTCAATCTGTCGCTTTCGTGTCCTTTTTCTGGTCTTTACGGGAAACTGCTGTAAACAAATTCAGTATTACCCCGGGATGTGTTTAAGGGTATCCTGAGAAATAAATCAAATATAAATAAATATTTTGGGTTGTATTATGGGCCACTTAGTTCTGATCTGCCATGTCTATTTATGTTTCTAACTCCAGGATCCAAGAATCACTAAAAGTTAACTACACACTGTGCAGTGACAAACCTGGTGTATCCCCCGCTAACCAAACTCACTAGGTTTGGCCCCTGTACAATGTATAGCTAAACTGCTGAGATGGAATGATCAACTCACCTTTTAGTACATAACCCCCCAAAAAGTTGATCTTATCTCAACTCACTTCACAGTTAGTAAACCTCTCTCAAAGGGAGACTATTCACTAAAAGTGAGTTGCAGTGAGTAGAGGTGAGATCTTTATTTATTTATGTAGAAAGTGTTTTACCAGGAAGAATACAGTGAGATTTCTCTCGTTTTCAAGTATGTCCTGAAGATATCTTCAGTATTAAAAATGGAATGATGCATGGATCAGGTTTCCTGTTACAATCCCCAGTTGATTTATAGCAAAGAAAGAATGTAAAAAAAACAAACTAAAATAAAACAAGTATTAAATAATAATAATTAAACTGCAGTATGAGCATCCTTGGAGCTGCCTTTTTTCTCTTAGGCCAAAATTCTAACAATATAATTTTTCCTCCTTTACTAATGTTGTTTTTATGGCTGTGCTAATGCTTAAAAATCTAAAAATATTGTCACCATAACCCTTTATTAAAAATGGGTCATAATATGGTTAATAATTATGCTGTCACTACATGGATCATTTTATCCCCCAATTGTTCATGCAACGAGGTCTGGCATTTAATTCTAATATTTTTGGGGGGTATCATTAGTCTGCCAGCAGTCGTAAGATCTATTTAATACTCCCCGACGGTCTGTAACAATAAAAATGGGAGCAAAACATATACATTAGCCAATTTTAAAACCCTAAACAGTACTGTATTTTTCCTAATGATTTTATATTTTTATGACTTGTCTGTTGTGCACAGAACTGACGACAATCTATTCATTAGTTTTTGCAACTTCCCATAATAATAATAATAATATTAATAACTAGTTTTGCATATAGTGTTTTTTCCAAGTGGGCCCCCAAGCACTTCATCTCACGCTCTATGTCTAACCAAGTCGACATCTGGATAATAGCTGTTATTGTTTATGGTACTCATTCACTGACCTCAGAAAGATGATGTGGATCTGCGACCCTGAGATATTGAAATGCTACGACAGACAGAACACTAACCAACTCAGCGGCCAGAGAATAAACCTCAATATTTCCCATAATGCATCTGACCTACTTATCCTCTTTCGCGGCTTCCTTACAGTACAGGAATTACTAGCTCATACATTATGGTAATTTGATCTAAAGGATTAGAAAAAAAAGGAAAAATAAAATTCCTAATTTTAGCTGAGAAACACACTCTTGTTCCAAACCGTCTGTGAGCTGTAATTTGTATACTAGACCCATCCTGTAGCACCAAATTTCCAGTTATTATTTCTAATCTTGTTTCTCCTGTTTTTTTTCAGGAATTTTCTAGCAGTAGCAGCTGATGTCGGGCTACGGGTGATACTACGTCCAGGACCGTATATATGTTCAGAGTGGGACCTGGGCGGTTTGCCAAGGTGAGACGGGTACATATACAGAGGATTCTGGTGATAGAAGAAACAAAATCATGGGGACGGGGGATTGATTATAACCAGGTCAGGGATGGCTGGCTGCTGGCGCAGGTAGTACTGAGGCGCCGTGCTTTTAAGAGCAAAGGAAAGTTTAATATAAGGGAAAATACATTGAGTTGGGTCAAAGACGTGAGAATGCTGGGGTACTTCGGTCCCATTTAAAAATACATAAATCCCCTCCAGCTGGCTGTTACGAGACAGGAACATGCAGCTGAGAACCACGTATCCTGGCTTCGTGGAGGCAACTGAGGCTTATTTTGATGAACTGATCCCGAAAGTCATCCGACATCAGGTAAGTCATGGCGCTGGTTTGCAGTCTCAATAAGGGTCTTATTCAGACCATCTCTGGCCCTTCTGATTCTGGGGATACCATTCCCGTCATGCTCAGCCAGCTCTACGTCATGGGCCAGACAGTCTATGGTTCGCGAAAACCAGTACAACGGTTGACTAAGCATGATGGTGCACTGCAGTTTACCGATTCTTATTCAGACCATCTCTGGCCCTTCTGCTTCTGGGGATACCATTCCCGTCATGCTCAGCCAGCTCTACGTCATGGGCCAGACAGTTTATTATTCGGGAAAACCGGTATAACGGTTGACTAAGCATGATGGTGCACTGCAGTTTACCGATTCTTCTTCTTTGGGACTACCTGCTGCCGGTCTCAAACTGCAGCAACGAATCATCCTCATTGGGTGTAGTCTGCTAATGTAGCAATGTCTGTTTTCCCTCCTCAGTTTTCAAAGGGAGGGCCGATTATTGCGGTTCAGGTGGAGAATGAATACGGGGCGTACGCCAAAGACGCCAACTACATGGAGTTTATAAAGACCGTAAGTTGCAAACGTACAGCATGCACCCAGTGGGAAGGACGAGGGCCTTTAAATGATGTGGAAAGTAGTAGTAGAGCATGTCACTGCCATTATTTCCCCGCTGCGCAAGCAACACTCGCTACGGTGTTTGGAAGTGTTGACAAATTTTGTTTCTGGCAGTTTGATTTCTGTCGAAGCTGAACAGAGTTCACTGAGCCATGAACAATTCTCCCTTTTCCCCTGTTTAACTCTCAGTGCTTAACACACAAAAAAAACCCACCATTGTACTTTTCATTTACTACACCAGTTTTTAAAAGACAGCGTTTTACTTTCTTAAAGGGGCAATTCCAACTACATCGAGGTAAGAAAAAAAAAACCAAGATCTGTCTTCACAGTTTAAAAAAAAAAGTTTTATCCTCAGTGCTTTGGATCTGCAAATAACGCGTCGTAGAGTTCTTGTAGGAGATCCAAAGCACTGAGGATAAAACTTTTTTTTTTTAAACTGTGAAGACAGATCTTGTTTTTATTTCTTACCTCGATGTAGTTGGAACTGCCCCTCAATTGTGACCAGCAGGATCATACTTAATCATCATGTTATAGGAAAAAAATCCTTCTAATCTGTGGGCTCTGTGAGATGCTTCTTGTAGGAAGTATTTATTCAGTAAGAAACGTAGACTTAGTTTGCAGTGTTCAGTGCAGAAAGGTCACTGTCTCGTGATAACAGTGCTGTCTGTGTCTCGTTGCGCTCAGGCCCTTGTCCGCAGAGGAATTGTGGAGCTTTTAGTGACTTCTGACAACAAAGATGGGATCAGTTCTGGCAGCATGGATGGAGGTAAAGCTTGAAAGGGTTAAACAGAGGAACTCTTGGGGGTGTGTGTTGTTTCAGACATGTTTTATTCAGGACACTTATCACATGCAAACTCCAGGGATATCTGCAGTATTCATTATATTCAGTGCCCTGCAGGTATTAGTAAATGTATGTGAAAGTAAGTGGGTGGGTGTGCAAGTAAGGTTATGTAATAAGTGTGCATGTGTAATTAAGTCTGTGTTTGCAAAAAAAAGTAGATAAGTAAGTTTGTATGTGTAAGTTTTGTGTGAGTGAGTGTGTATGCTTGTGTCAGTAAGTGTGTGTGAGTGTAAGTGTTGGTGTCAGTAAGTGTTGGTGTAAGTTGGTGTCAGTAAGTGTGTGTGTAAGCTGGTGTCAGTAAGTGTGTGTGTAAGCTGGTGTCAGTAAGTGTGGGTGTAAATTGGTGTCAGTAAGTGTGTGTGAGTGTAAGTGTGGGTGTAAGCTGGTGTCAGTAAGTGTGTGTGAGTGTGGGTGTAAGCTTGTGTCAGTAAGTGTGTGTGAGTGTGGGTGTAAGCTTGTGTCAGTAAGTGTGTGGGTGTAAGCTGGTGTCAGTAAGTGTGTGTGAGTGTAAGCTGGTGTCAGTAAGTGTGTGTGAGTGTAAGCTGGTGTCAGTAAGTGTGTGTGAGTGTAAGCTGGTGTCAGTAAGTGTGTGTGAGTGTAAGTGTGGGTGTGAAGTTAGCTTGTCTAACACCTGATGTTTTTTAATTAGTCAGCTTATAAAGTAATTGCATGATAGAGGACAGTAATGATTTGAGAGCACTATCCCAGACTTAAGAGCGCACAGTCGCCCTAAAGTCCAAACAGCTTCAAACCCCTGGGAAATTAAAAAAAAGAGAAAGGACGACATTAGGAGGAATATGAAGCATGTCTGCTGCGAGATGTGTTCTCTCCATCTAGCTTTAATTACACAAATGAATCCGTCTCTCAGTCGGGGTCATTAATATTAAACCTTGGAATCCCAGAATGCACCAGGAGTGGAACCAGCAAAACATTACAGTTTAGGAAATATTAATTGAACTGTAGATTTTCTAGATACTTTGCACACGGTTTTATACCAATTAATTATACTGCGCCAAACTCAATTTATTCACTTATAAATGGAAACAATAGGTTTGCATAAAACAAAGGCCAGACATGTGGCAGAAAAGCTAGGCACTGTGAGAAATGCTGGCATTGTATTATCCTGTTGTTGCCACTAGATGTCGCTGTCTCCCCCCACTTTGTAAGATAACAAATACATTATATCTGCTCAACATGATGGACTGTGTTGTAAAGTATTTAAAATGCAGGGTGTGCAATATCTCTTTAAAATAACAACGGGTTTTAACTCCTTGTCTGCCACAAGCGTGAGAGATGTGTAGCAAAGTCTTACATTTCCTGAAGCTTTAAGGTATTAAACATTGGGGTCATGTACAAAGAGCCATTCTGGGGAAAAGTGGACGGATCAGTAACCAACAGAATATTCCTACTGATTATTCCACTTTCTGCTCACATAACCCCCGATGGGATGAATGAAAGCATAGTCTATAATGCAGAAGTTCAAGCAAATGTCCTGATGTAAATGTCTTGTCAATGGGCCTGCTGTCTCCTTATAATGACATCACTATGTGGCATCACTTGATGATGTCATAAACAGGATACATCACAGACATTTAGCACGCCTTTCCTCCTCTTAATCTATGCATTGGCTGGCAAATCTAGCTCAGCAAATAGCGTTCCGTTAAGGCCTTCTGTGGAATGCGACATCTGTACTCTTTGATCATCACTGTTCCCTTTTTTTCTATAACCGTCGCAGTTCTGGCCACCATCAACTTCCAGAAAATGGAGCCCATTCTGTTCACATATCTGGACTCCATCCAGGTAATGTATAAGGTCCTGACTGCACAAAATGGCCAATCAGCTGCATGATCCGTTCCTTCCTCTCATTGGCTGGATGGTCTTAATACAATATCAGTCACCTTGCCTACAGAAATGTCTACTGTTTTTTGTTTTATTTTTTTTTACAAGTCTCATCCCCCCAGTTCTATAAAACCATTTAAAATGAGTATGTCCGGACAGACTTATAATACCAGTGGAGTATAGTCCATTTGCTTAGTTCTGTATAATGGAACTGTCTATGGTTTAATAAATGAATTACTGATTTTCAAATCTGCGCCTTTACTAACACCGTTTATATTTCTCCGGTGTGTGTTGCCCTTTAAATCAGTAAGCCACAAAGTGGTAAAATGCCTGTGGAAGATTTGTGTTGCTCTCGGAGAAGCACACGTGAGACTGATTTGTAATGAATTTCAGCACCTTTCTCACCTCCAGCTGTCACAGACAGCACAATAAATAAAAGCACTGCTGTGTCTCTCCTGAGAATATGGTCGTAAAATCCCTGATGTGATGAATACCCTGTGCAGGAAGAAGATACCTATAGGTCCCTTGTAAATACCACTAATTATCCTCTTTTCACTATTGCCAACATATGCAGTAAAAACTTTAAAAAAAACTAACAGAGAGTGCTACCAGGTTAAATGGCACACACACATTAAACAACCCCTTAAAGATTCAGTGATCCGAATTGTATACGGACTGGCTTTATTCACCTCAGTAATAAACATAGAGCATAACAAATAAAATTAAATTAGACACCCATGCTGTGAAACACCTGGAAGAATATGATACATGAAATGGGACCATATTTCTGTTTGAAAGCGGGATGCACCCTACTGAGATTTGGAGCTTACACTTTGGTTCTTAAATAAGCACCAGTATCAGTTTAATGTTGACCTGGCTTTTACTTTGGAAAGCAAGGGGGCTCTGATCTCTCTGTCTTTAAATCTCATATTGCTTTTCTATATATATCGACATGTGCCCTTAAATTGGCTGCGGGACATGTATTCACAATCATTAGAGAAGCGGGAGATATGAAATGTCACTTAAATTGAATAGACCCCCTCAAAACTGAGATTCTTGACCATAATATTCATAATAAAGCATCATTCAGAGATGATACATTTAACTTATTGAGGGAGAAAAACGCTGTGACCATGCAAACTATTTCACGGGGTTCCAAGGCGAAATGCGTCAGCTAATTCCTGTTTCTTTTGTCAGAGTAACAAGCCGGTCATGGTGATGGAGTTTTGGACAGGCTGGTTTGATCACTGGGGAGGGGACCACCATGTCTTTGATGTTGATCGTAAGTAGATCTTTTCATTCGTCTGTCGCCCACATGCCCCTCCCATTCCTACACACTGGCTTTGTCCAAGGGCTGGTCTGACACAACATTGGGGGTATATTGCAAGCCCATGTGTCTTCCCTTTCTATCAGCAATCTTGTATTGGGTTATTATCTTGAATATAACATTATTATATACAAGCGTTTTACTGTTGGAAAACTTACTGGTTCTCATTCTAGTGACCTCAGAAGGATGAAATACCCTTTCAGGAATTCAACTTGCAACTCTGTACTCTATAAATCTGGTGTTAACCAACAGAGATATCTGAATATTTACTCATTTAATATAATGTGTACCAATGGGATATTTAATGGCTTTTTCTACTGATTGTACCAAGTGAAAGCATTGTTACTGAATCCAACCTTTCCTTTTTCCTACAGAGATGATTTCTACAGTGTCTTCCGTTCTAGATAAAGGTGCCTCCATTAATCTCTACATGTTTCATGGTGGCACCAATTTTGGCTTCATGAGTGGAGCTCTGCACTTCCACGAATACCGCTCCGATGTTACCAGCTACGGTAAGCTCTGTGTCATTTCATTTGGGCAACAGAGCAGAACGTCTGATAATGTATATAATCCAAGGACTGCGGTCACTGACCGAGCAGGATAAGATGGCGTGACACGCCACTTTATCCTCATACTGTGTCAACTACTTTAGAAGGCTTTTAAAAGATGCCGCAGCTCTTTAAAGGACAACTATAGCCGTAAAAAAAATAATAAATAGCCTCTTTAAACCTAAATAATACTATTAACATAGAAAATCTTTAATGTAAAGATATTAAAAAAAAAAAAACCTTGCTAGACGCTGTCCTCTTTAATAAATTGTCAGTCGAATCTGACTGAAGACGCTCGTCCCTGTCTTTATATTGGCGTTACGTTCATGCATGGTGTCCGTTAAGCGCGTGTGCAGTGGCCCATCGTGCTACCTGGCGGTGGCCATTGGGAACATGCACGCCAGCCGTTTTCTGCAAATATTAGGCATATCTGTCAGTTTCTGAAAACAGAGCTTTATTCATGAAGCACTGTATGTTATTTCATCAAAATGTCCGTCACGCATGCCCGAAACGTCAGTTAATAGCACATTTGAGGTCTGTTTGATGAGGATTCAACAATTCAAGATGGAGGCGCTCAGCATGTTATATGGTCAGGTTGGACATACAGCAAAACTATATATATATATTTTAAAGTTTTTATTAGTTTAAAATATGATTCAAAAGAAAAGGGTGCAGAAAAAAGAAGGGGGAGGGTACAATGCAAAGATTTTTGTTTGTCTTGAAGCACCTTTATACAATAAATTCCAAAGTAGGTATCGACAATATTGGAGAGTAAAATGCAGTTGTTAACATTTTGTTATTTAGAACAAAAACGGGTAGGTGACATTTTATAAAGAATTTAAACAGCCTAGTAGAGGTGAAGAGTATAGTAATAAAAGGAAGGAAGAAAAGGAAATTAGAAATAGTATAGAAGAGAATGGGGTGTGGGGTGTGTGAGGATAAGGGGTATGGGTTGATGATAAAAATGTCTTACAAGGTTTGGACCAGAGAATGGTAAGTGCCTTGCGGGGGTCGAGGTTTCCAGTCGAAGCATAGTGTAATTCCTCCATCATTATATTGTGAGTAACTACATTTTCTAACTCCTTGGAGGTTGAGACTTGAGTTGATTTCCATTGTCTGGCAATCAGTGTTTTGGCTGCGATTAAGACATGGAATATTAATATTTTGTGTATCATTGATATAGTGATCGGAAATATATTTAATAGGGCGACTTGTGGGGTATAAGGAACACTTATATTTGTAAAATCTAAAATCCTTTTATATACATTTTTCCCGAAATTAGTGAGTAGTGGGCATTCCCACCATATGTGTGCCATTGTACCTTTTTAATTCGGAATTTCTCCAACATAAATTTGATGTGGATTTGAACATATGAGCCAGTGTTGTTGGTACTAAATACCACCTGTACATAATTGTTCTTGATAACTCAATGTGGTTAGGGCAATGTCTGAATTTGTTGCTAGATAAGCTAGCTTGTGTCCATTGTTTGATTGATATGTTCGTGCTGAGTTCTGCTTCCCATGTTAGCATACAAGGTAGTTTGTCCGGCACTTTATGTGTCAAAATAGAGTGGTAACATATGGATAACTATAGCAAAACTATATTTCTTATATCCTTCCATTCATGTAAATGAGTTTTTTTTTTTATGGACGTTTTGAATTTAAAGACACAAAGTTGATTTGACCACTACAGTAAGTCCGAGTGTTCCTTTTGGTTCATACCAATATAATAACTATAATAATGGGAGTAAAGTCTGCAATCTTGGGGTGAATTGAATAAACCAGATGCCCCTTTGTGCAGTAATGTGCATAGCGAAACATATTTGGGTAAAGATTCTGGTGGGCTTCATGTACTGTCTAAATAATTCTCTCTCTATTTAGATTACGACGCCCCACTAACAGAGGCCGGAGACTACACTTCAAAGTATTTTAAATTAAGAGACCTGTTAAGCAAATATTACGGTAATTCATGACTTCTATACACTTCTATAACATGAGCTATACTTACCCACTGCCCAGCTCACAGGGATTATGACATTGGACCATCTAGTCTGTGACTGTTGTTCAAGATAGTCTTATGCCTATCTAAAGCATGCTTGCGTTTCTATACAGGGTTAGCCTATTCCACTGTATTACTGTTCCATCAGTGTTACATACCCCTGCGTTATAAAACCTCCCCTTCTGTTGGTCAGTACTCTCAGTGGGTGGAAAGCAATTGAGTCCTTGGGTTGACGAATCTTGTGTTTCTGACCTCTGCAGATGATCCACTTCCTCCACCACCTAGTCTTGTCCCAAAGGCCACGTACGGAGCAGTGGAACTGAAACGTGGCATGTCTCTGTGGGATGCTTTGGAGAGTACCGGAGAGGTATGGGCAGAGTTGTAGCTAGCTTTTTTTTCTGCGCCCAAGACAAGAACCGAAAATTTTTACCCCTTTGATATAGTTGCATAGTGAAAATATGATGATGATCTGCGGTGTTAAGGGATATCTTTGCCCTTTCATTCGTGCTGTCACATGTTGGACTGGGGTACGGTGATATGGTTTCATATCCCACGCTCTGGTCTGCTTAGTCCTGTGTGGTTGACACTCGAGAGAAGGTCACAATATCACATCCGCTTTCTATTGAGCTTTCTGAGGATTGTCAGCATAAGCTAATAGTTCTCCCTGAATTAAAGGGGAAGCTCTACCTACAGTGCCCCAAAAAATACATGATAGAAGCTCTCAATCATGTAAAAAAAAAAGAGAGATCTGCCATGTCTCTTCCCGAATTCCTAAAAACTGTATTTAGAGGATAGTTGTTGCTATAGCAACTCTCCTGCCTATATCTCCACAAGCCCCTTGTTTTTGTATTACATCACAGCACACAAAGCTGGATTGATTGTTTCTTTAAATGATTGTTTAACCAAATCTGCAACCCTAAGGATTGAACCAGTTCTACTGTTGGTGCATTAGTCCAGTGAGCTGGCTTACATGACAGGCTAAGATAAAATGGGACCGTTTTAAAGTAAAACATGTACATGATTCAAAATCTACATATAAATGTAATAAAAATGACTTTTTATATTTGTCATGCCACAACCCCAGCCTTTTAGATCAGAGGAACCTATAAACATGGAAAATCTCCCAGTGAACGATGGGAATGGGCAATCTTACGGTTACACGTTGTATGAGGTCGTCATATACGGAGGAGGCAAATTCCACACCAGAGGGAATGTCCGCGACAGAGCACAGGTGAATCCTTTACCGTACACTGATTTGAACAGACGTATAGTTAATCAATAAAACTAATTTGCAGGCAGTAAACTCAGCACTTCCATCTTGGGGTACTTACAAAATGTGCTTCACGTTCAACTAAGAGATTAGGCACTTACCAGGCCTCCTTGCAAACTTCCCCCATGGTGCAACTGAGACCAGAATGCAGTGACTATTTCTGCCATGTTTTACATGTGTGTTTATGATTTTTTTTTAATGTATGTGCCACTTTATTAAGTACAACTGGGTGTGTTTATGATTTTTTATGTAAGTGCCACTTTATTTAGCACTACTGGGTGTGTTTATGATTTGTTTGTGTGTAAGTGCCACTTTATTAAGCTCTATTGGGAGTGTTTATGATTTGTTTGTGTGTAAGTGCCACTTTATTTAGCACTACTGGGTGTGTTTATGATTTGTTTGTGTGTAAGTGCCACTTTATTAAGCTCTATTGGGTGTGTTTATGTTTTTTTTATGTAAGTGCCACTTTATTTAGCACTATTGGGTGTGTTTATGATTTGTTTGTGTGTAAGTGCCACTTTATTTATCACTACTGGGTGTGTTTATGATTTGTTTGTGTGTAAGTGCCACTTTATTTATCACTACTGGGTGTGTTTATGATTTGTTTGTGTGTAAGTGCCACTTTATTTAGCACTTCTGGGTGTGTTTATGATTTGTTTGTGTGTAAGTGCCACTTTATTTATCACTACTGGGTGTGTTTATGATTTGTTTGTGTGTAAGTGCCACTTTATTTATCACTACTGGGTGTGTTTATGATTTGTTTGTGTGTAAGTGCCACTTTATTTAGCACTACTGGGTGTGTTTATGATTTGTTTGTGTGTAAGTGCTTTGATTAAACACCCACTGTGTAGCTAGAAAACACTCCCTAATCGCTCCGTTTCTCTTACAGATATTTGTCAGCACCCAATCTGTTGGCACTGTTGATTATAAAAACCAGGAACTAACCATTCCCGAGGTTCCGGTAAGTCAACATGCTCATGATGTCATCAACAGGAGACAGGGCAGGCAGATTTAAAGGGACTGTGTCACTACATCAATCCAAAAGTAATTAAATCAGTTACCGATTTTAGAGGCACCACCTTAATCCCTAACACAGTAAAACTAATGTATTCCTGTTTGTAGATGGAACTTACAGAACATCCATCATTATATACTTTACATTATTCAAAAGTTAGATGGTGTTATGTGGGTGACACATGCTTTCCTTCCTGTCTGTGTGTTTGTTTGCAGATCTGTTTTGAATTCTTTATACCCTTATTGTAAATACTATGTAGATGGCAGTCTCTATTTCGTATAAAATAGTTTTGTTAGAAGTTTATTATTGTTATTGTTTTAAAGAATAACAACATACGATTCACATACCACAATGCAAAACAGAGCTTTCTGAATAACATTACATATTACAATGAAAAAAAAATATTAAAGAGATTATTTTTCCCCCCCATTGTATTATTATAAAAATATGAAAAATAGATTATATAATAGACCCGTTAGTCCAGAAATATATATCACTTTACAAATATAATCAATTATCATTATTTTTTCATCATAATAAAATAATCTGCTGAATAATTATAAAAACGTTGCATATTTTTTCTCTTTCTCTCTTTTGTTTCTTTTTCTTTGTCTACCTTTTCAGTTATTTTCTTTTCCAAAAATATTAAGATCCTTCTTAAACAGATTTTTTCAAATGTCTGGTAAAAATAATACATTAGATTAAAAAACGACAAAAAATATAAAAAAATAAATAAAATACAAAAAAAAAAACAACTATATGTAATGTTTTAAGATGAACCAAATGTAGGGAATTTAATATGTGAAATCACTTTGTTGCTTTTTTTTAATGGAAAGGGTTACAGGAAACTGCAGATATTAGTAGAGAACTGTGGACGTGTCAACTATGGAAGCAAACTGGATGAACAGCGCAAAGGTAGAGTGTGCAAATACATTAATAAATCAGAAAGTGCAATGAGCATAACAATGAATGGCTGATACAATGCAGGTTATGGATAATGATACAATGCAGGTTATGGATAATGATACAATGCAGGTTATGGATAATGATCCTTCTGTCAGACATGTAGTGCCAGAATTCTTGTCTACCCCTATGTATCAAATGATTTTTGGCACTTTGTGCTTGGAGGCAGACATGTTTTTTAGAATCTTGAGCTGATCCGAGATTCTAAACATGTTCACCTCCTGAAAGAGCTATATGAAGCAAAGAAAGCTCAAAAGGGTACTTTACTGAACACGGAGCGATTTTAGGTAATTGGAACCAAAAGTGGTCTGATCAGTTTCCTGCTGCCGGATTAGGGTTTCCACCTTTTCTTCCAAAAAATACCGGCCTTGGTACTGTCGCCATAGACTTAACATCGGCCTGATGCCAATTTTTTTTTACCAGCCTGCCGGTAAAATACTGGCCAGGGGGCAACCCTGTGCCGGATCCACAGCATAGCACATTGGAAAAGCTTTGAAAAATGAAAACCTTTCTGAATACTGTAAGATGGACATGTCATCGTTTTATATAGGACAAATCTGGGTGAAGTCCATTTACTGGATCTACCAATATAAATACCCTGTGCTGTGATAATCCAGCTCGTATTGTACAGCGTCCTCTGTCTTATTCATTCTTGTTCCCTGTGGATTCTGCTCCTTGTGACTCTCCCGTCGCTCCTTTTCTCAGGTCTGGTCGGGGACGTGTTCCTTAGAGATGTGCCTTTGAGGAACTTTAAAATCTACAGTCTTGACATGAACCAGACCTTCATCAATGGGTGAGTGACTGTTTTGTAAATCTGCAGTAGACATATCTCTCATGGTGGCCCAGGGATAGAAACATCATTCAACATAACCGAAGGGGACCGAGAGATAGAGAAAGCTCTGTGTATGACTTACCTGTTTGTGAACATCACACAGCTTGCAACCTATCAGAGTGACAGATGTCTGTTCACCAGCATCCTTTGTGCCACCATTGCCCCTGTGTATGCAGATAGTGGGTATCCTGTGCACAGTCATTACATGCAAGATGTCCTCTCCAAGACTGTAACCATATTAAACAGCCAGTTCCACTTAGCTGATTTAATGCACGTGTTTTAATATACAAAATGCCCTTGTGTGTTCAGGAGATCTCTTTTCTGTCTTTACATGGTGCAGTACTGATCTAAAAATATTTTTTTCAGACACTATAGATGGAACTGCCCCTTTAAGACACAAGGCTGCTCTCCAAGTTCAAAGCAATATGTTATTGTACTAGACCAACACTAAGATATTAATGTGACCTTTCCTATTCCTCTTATGTAAAGCCTCAACAAGTTACATTGGTCAGACATGTCAGATGAGAAGAAGGGGCCGGTGTTTTACCAGGGGGCACTGCACGTGACTACTCCTGTGCAGGACACTTATCTTAGAACCAAGGTAAGATGACCTAGGCCCGATGTGTCCAACTCTGACCTTCCAGGTCAGATAGAATTACAAATCCCATAATTCCACAGTAAATTTCTAGAATGGCAGAGGATCATGGGAGTTGTAAGGTTTATTGCCAAATGGTTAGTTTACAAAGATGTGGCAAGTTATCAGTAAATAATAATAGGTATAATATTATTTACATTTTTTTCTATTAGATTTTTTGAAAAATTACAAGTTTAGTTCAGTTAACTGAAGGATTTCCCATTCAGGGTTCCCAAAGGTGTTTTAGGGTGCAACTCCCATCAAACTGAGCAAAACTCAGTGACCACCAGGATGTTCCTAACCGATTTATTTAAACATTTTGCCTTACTCTGTTTTTATATCCATTTAAAAAACATTGTGATACACAATTGTGTTACACCGCTTGCTCCGGAACCATAGTTGCCAACAGTCACGGATTTGCCAGGGCAGTCCTCATTTTTTTCGGGTCACCAGGATTGTCCCTGCACAATGTATAGCTAAACCAGTGAGATGAAATGCTCATCTGAACTCACCTAATCTCACCGCAACTCACCTGCAACACTCACTGTCCGTCTTCCTAACAGTGAGAGTGTGCCACTCAGATAATGACAGTATCCAGGTTTATCCATGGTTTTATCTATGTCTCCTTGTGTGTTCTTCTATGTTCAGGCCTGGAAGAAAGGACTGGTGTTTGTAAATGGAAGGAATTTGGGACGATACTGGCATATTGGCCCTCAAGAGACTCTTTATCTGCCTGGAAGCTGGCTATGGCCAGGGGTTAATGAGGTGAGTTTTTTTTTTATTACCCATTGCAACTTTATTACTCATTACAACCTAACGATTGAGAGAAATATATAAGATAAACATATATATATGTGTGTATGAGACAGCATTCAAGGACAGCTGTAGGGGAAAAAAATCATATGTTTAATTGAAGGCCTATCTCTACCTTACTTATTTTCTGGGTTGCACCTGTAATATATATGTGAAATGCACTTATTTTACTTTAAAACAATATACAGTTCTCCTGTAGTTTGACGTTGAAAATAACTTCACCGGGGCTTCTATATTCAGACATCCAGTAATGAGGACGAGACACTGTAGGTGGAACTCCCTATTTTTTTTTCCTGTTTACTCTCAATTAAGTTTTATTGAATTGACCCTTAGAAATAGCAAGTGTTTTTTTGTATATCTCCGTTGACCCTCTTGGCTGCCGATCTCATTACAGATTACGATATTTGAAGAGTACGATGTTGGTCACATGTTGTCCACTGTCGACAACCCATTCCTTGGCAGGACGCAGTATGTGGATTAATTTCACTTTTCTCAGGAAAACTATCGACTGATACAGTGTATATACTGGAATGAACTACCGGCAAAACACATCCAGCCCTTGGCATGATTCAATGGGCGCGGGTTGGAGATTGCATGTATGTTCAAGACTGAGCACAAAGTCACATCAGTGCCCAGAACGAAAGAATAAACATGGTAAAGACATATACAAAGCTTCCAAAGCGGAAAACCACCTAGAAATAGGTACCTTAAAACTGGTTATATTACTGATTTTCTAAATCTGTACAAGGATTCCTTATAAACACATGAATTAAAGAGCAGACCCGAACGAATACACAAAACCCTAGAGTAAAAAAATACTGTGCATCAACGATAAGCATCCCTTAGGATGGAGACCACTCCGAAGACCCTCTAAAGATGGCACCTAGTTCAGAGTTCCTACAAAGACAGCTCTACAGATTGTGTAAAATGAACTGTAACTTTATGGGGATAACCAACTCCAAAGATCAAACTGTATGGACAATGAAACAAAGCTGAAATTGAAGGTATAACGGAAGCACTGCACAATCCGTCCAAAGAGGTCTATGAGATCATGGGATGTTAAAATTTCAGTGTCTCTCTTTTGAGAAAGTCAGACATTTCTTCAGGTTTCTCAATTCCTAATGCTTCCTGTAATTCTACTACTAAAGTCCTACACTGTGGTTTGTTTTAATTTTTTACATTTTTAATCGTGCTTCTGTTCACCTCAAGTGCTTCTCATTCAGTCTGTCTCCTTTGGACACAACCGAAAATATACAAAACTCAGGGGTCACTAGGACAATTTCTGAATGTAAAAAGGTTCTTATTAAATTATTTTATTTGTAAAAGTGGGTTATGTGGATATGTAATATTTGGACCTGAGAGAAACCAATTGTGTATATCGCCTTATAAATAAGTAAAAAAAAAAATAATGCCTTTTTTCTTTTTGTTGTGGTAATTTTTCTATTTATGGCAGGTTTGTCCTTAAAAATTGGACTGGTTCACTGTAAACAGGAGTTTACTGTTGTATATAACCTGGAAATCCAACTGCTGCCCTCTATCTGCATGATGTGCCCCAGCACCCTGACTGCACTCACAGGACTTGCCCCAGCACCCATGCCACTCACAGAGCTTGCACAAGAAACCATATTACACACACAGAACTTGCCCCTGTAACCAGATTGGATCCAGGGCTTAATAGCACCCACTAGTCTTGCCAGAGCACCAATATTGCATACATAGGACTTGCCCCAGCACCCACTGCACTCACAAGACTTGCCCCAGCACCTAATGCACTTACAGTACTTACCCACAGCACCCACTGTACTCACAGGACTTAGCCCCAGCAAATGCCCCATACCAGCTCTCTAATCTCTCTTAATGGGATGGGGTTGCACCACTTTTAAATACCCCAGTTGCTATCACTTTTGATTACTATCCACTTGTCTTGGTTTTATATCAGTCTTTTTACCTTGTCTGTATTGCATGTCTGTGTATGTCTATCTCTGATGACATCAGGTGGGCTGATGAAGTGGCACTAAGTTCAACCAGGTTGATTGACAGCGCCCCTGCGCATGCACTGACACTTAACCTCCCAAGCTCCGCCCCAGGTGTCCTGATGTATTGGATGTATGACAATGTTTAGTTAAAGGGACAATCTGGTGGCCAAAATGCATCTTCCAAATATTAATGCATATTAATGTGCATTCAAAGTACTTTAAATTAATATTTTGCATTGCTTAAAATACAAAATACTTACAGCTATATGAATTTGTGAAATTACAGCAGTTTGCACGAACCCGGGACTGCCCACACTATCTGAGTAAAAGTCACTTCCTTTTTTTTGCAGCAGGAACCAATGAGAATAATTTTATTCTAATGAATGTAATTTCCTGTCTCTCTAGTGATGTCATCAGACAATGTGATGCACTGTTAAGAGAGCTGTGTACAACTGTACAAGAGCAACCATTACATTACACACAATGCATTATATTCCAGCAGCACAGGAAGTGAACAAAAGAAACAAAACTTTATATGCTCAGTGCATAGTTGCCAACATCGGCCCATGTTTCCAGGGACTCATATTTGTTCCACATGCTGCAGAAAGAGCATGCAAAATGCAGCCCAGCAGTATGTAGTATGCACATGCAGAATCCAATTAATTAATCAGAGTGGAGATCTCATAAGACCTACCATGATTAATTTATTGGATTGTGTCTGTGCGTATAGCCATCCTACATACTGCTGGGCTGCACTTTGCATGCTCTGTCTGCAGCATGTGGAACACATAAGTGTTCCTGGAAACATGGCCGATGTTGGCAACTATTTCAGTGTCTAAATAATCAGTGCTGCTGCACCTGCAGTAAACATGCAGAGTAATCACAGCGGAGGGCTTGAGTTAAAATATTAAAAATGGGATTTATGCAGAATGCCTGCATCAAATCACACTGGGAAAAAAGCCTGTGCATTATACAAGCAGTGATCTTCATCTTGCACCAAAGTGAGTTTGGGGACCAGCCTGTCCCTTTAAATCAGTGAGATGGAATGTTCTCACCTGCAACTCACTTTTAGTGAATAGCTGCCAATATGGGTGGAGCTATGCAGGATTATTATTCTCCTGCCAGCCATGCTCTGTCATCATCTAACCCTCTATTCTGCACCAGCACTCACTCTCCTCCAGTGAGACGCCTCTTTATTCTAGTGCGCTAAATAAACTCTCTATACACTAAAACATTACCCTTTTAAAGAGACAGAATTTCTCCAGTATTATGCAAAGGGAGATAAACAAATAAAAAACCAGATAATAATATAGTGTAGTATCTCAAAAAATGTATCAAAAGTGCAAACAAATATATATAAAATGCACACTCACATGTCCCTGAGCAATCAACTGCTCAGGAATAATGGCATAAATGAGCCCAGCTCTACCAGGTATGGTGTATCCAGTGGTTCCAGAAACAATGATCACATGAGGAGAGAAGGTAGGAATACAGGTATAAATAACTTTAATAGAAAGCAATAAAATCAATAGTAAGATCTTACGTTAAAATCTCCTTAAAAGTCCTTGTTGTAAAAGTATCTTGAAAACAAAAACGCTTTCAGTCCCCTTCTCTCACGACGCGTTTCCCCTCTTCCTCGAGGCTTTTTCAAGACATGTGAGTGTTCATTTTATATATTTTTTTTTTGCACTTTTTTTTAGATACTACACTATATTATTACTGTTTTTTGTTTTTGTTTTTATCTCCCTTTGCATAATCCTGGAGAAAATTTGTCTCTTTAAAAGGGTAATGTTTTAGTGTATAGAGTGTTTATTTAGCGCACAAGTTCACTTTAACTTGTTTTGTTTGCACATTTTTCTAGTAGTGAAACGCTAGCTGTGTTCAGGTGCTGCTCACTTTGTCACTTTAAGGCGCAGTATATGCTTATTGTTTTATTGTTTGTCTCGTTATTCTTCTTAATATCTACAAATACCGTTCCTATTTCCAGACTTAACACTCAAGAAACAGAAACATGTTTAGGACACATTATTATTATTATTTTCTTTTTCACAAACATTCATTTTTTTTTTTCTGTTTTAAATATGCAAAAAAACAAACAAAAAGACAAAACCATTGTCGTTCCAGGAAACAAAATAATTGTTTAAAAACAGCAGCTAGTAGTTTCTGCAGGAGGAGTGGCACATGGAAGTTTAGAAGGGGCAGGCAGACCATTGGTTTTATTTATTAAAATACATCTTCCATGGTATTTTTGCCCCCTTTTATTCTGCATTATCATTTATTTTGTTAAGTGCATTTGATTTGGGCAATGTTTGTTGAGGAGTACAGTATCCAACTCACAGAGCTATTAAAATAATCTTCCTTTCCGTCGATGCACTGCTTGCTGGAGGGGCAACATCCTGCAGGGGGTCCAGTGTTCCATCAGCCATGATCCCTTGTGTTCCATCTTCCTGGGAGGTAAAGGTCATCCTGTTGTGGTTTTTCTTTATTGTATTCCATTTGTGCTTTTGTTTCCACTTGAAATATACGCACTGGTTGTGTTTGAGTCATACATTTTAGAATTTTCTTTCTCTTTACAAGTCAGATGGATGTAAGGGAGGTATTTACAAAAAAAAAAAGTGAGTTCCATGTGAGTTAAGACGAACATTTCATCTCACTGATTTAACCAAAAATTGTGCAGGGACAAATCTGGTGAATTTCTCTTGCTAGAACAGGCTTGGCCATGGTAAATGCATGTTTACAAACTCACTGATTTAACAATGCATGAGACAGGGTCAACTCTGGTCTTCTAGCAGGAGAAACTCGACAGGGTTGGACTTTTATAGTACAACGTTAAGTCACTGAGATGAAATGTTCCTCTCACCAACTCCCTGGTGAGTTTCTCCTGCTAGAAGAGCAAAATTGGCCCTGCTTGGTGCATAGTTAAATATCTGAAGAATTAGCAGTGTAGCTCTGTTCTTCCTGCAGGAGAAGCTCGCAAGGTTTGTCCCTGCACAATTCATGGTTAAGTCACAGACATTCATCTCACCTGCAATTCACTTTTAATGAGTGGCTCCCATTACCACTTCCTAAAGAACCCTCTGTTCCTTAAATCATGACTCCTCCAAAGCTAGATAGTAACCTGCAGTATAGGTGGCCAGTCCGATGATGCCACGCCAAGCTTAGCATTGATCTTAGTGTGCAAGGAAGGACACGAGAACACTGTGCAAGGTAGGCTTGGACTACAGTGGTCAAGAAACATAGCACACGGAGCAGCCACGTGAAGGTTTTCTTGCCCATCACCAGCCCACGGAAAGCATGACATTGGTGGGACAGAAGCAGTGGAGTGTGATCTCAATGTGTAATTGGGGGGGGGGGGGGGTAAGCAGTGCACTACATACCCCACTTGCACTCACAGGGTTAATTCTAATGCCCTGCGTACTGCGTGCTTGCTGGGCGATCTTTAAGGAATAGATTCAGAGTGAATGGGCACCGTGATTCTTGGGGTCACAATCTTGCAGCTACGCCACTGCCTGAAGATCCCAGCTGGGCTAATTGCTCTGTGCATCGGAACACGTGGAACACGGCTGTAGAACACACGCTGCCTGCAGAATGGCTCTGGAAGTGAAGGCATTATGGGAGCAACTCCACACTCTACCACAGTGGGTGCAGAGACAATTTGGGTCAGCCCTGCAGTGGGCCCCCGCCGCTCACCTCTCCACTTTGTACCTCTGCAGCACCAACACAAGTTGTGATCATTTGGGGAGGAGAAACCAGGATCCTCCTGATCTCAATATCTCCAACGTTCCCTCCGTCACATGTGCTGTGCGTCTTGGGTAATATAACATACACAAGGGGGGTCCCGTGCACCCGGGCTGGAGGCTGGTGGTGGTATTGGTGCTGGAGAAGGTGCCACCGAAGACACTGTCCACTTCCACTTGAGAAGACCCAAAGAGCAGGAAGTTCCATGCCAGCAAGCATTCCCTTCAGAAAAGAGAGCAAACAAGTATTTACTTCCATTAGGGGCAGATTGACTGTTTTTTATCTGCTTCCAAAACCCATTGAGCTGCCTTCTTCCAACCCCCATCCACAGCAGAGCTGGTTTCTCTCAATACCATCATACTCCCAGGAAAGGTGACTGAACATGGACACACTAAGCCTGGCCATGTGATTAGACATGTTGTACAGACAGGAAGGGAGAAGCTATCTTATAACCTTATATTTAAAAGTTAAATGAAAGATTGTATTATGTAGATAACATACACCTTATTTACTGTGCCCTCTTTGCTCCAAATAGGTCTAACAGGGAGCAGACATATTGTTTAGAATCTTCGCTCAGACTTTCGTTCATTTGAGCCAAGATTCTTTTATTTTTTTTTATTTTTTTATTATTATTGAGCTCAGATCTTCTTTTCGCAATTTACACTCTTTATAGCTTATTAGTTAAAAACATCCAAGCTTTTTCTGTGCTTCAAATCTTAAGAAAAATTCTCATCAGTGCCCTTGTGTATTTGAATAACATTTTATGTGGTTTGTTCATATATTGGACATAATTTATTACAATAAAAAAAAAGGTGAGCCAAGATTCTAAAAAAAACATGTCTGCTCCCTTTTAAAGCTATTTGGAGCAAAGAGGGCACCATAAGTTACATTATTTGCATTCTTTAATTAAATTATAAATCATCTAATGAAATATTTCAATTAAACATAAGTCCATTTGTTGCCACTGCTGTCCTTTTTGGAAGATTTATAGTTCTGTATTATAGAAAGGCCTGGTAAGTGTTTGCTCTTTAGTTACCTCTGACCTTTTTCTTGTCTTTCCTCAGACCTCCACGTTGGGATCCGTAAAACCTTTTTTTCCCTCGTTCACAAGTACAGGTTTTTCTGTCCGAGTATGCCATACCAGAATCTGCAAAATGTCACAAGAGTTGCAATCTGTAAAAGGTGTATATTACTTTTACATTAAAGAAAATTAAAACAATATGAATACCAGGTTGGAAAAAATCTCTCATTAAATGTTCTAAGTTATAAAAAAAAAAAGAAAGTTGGTAAATACTGTTGTACCTTAGTGCAATTGTCTGCTTTGGGTTCTAGGTCACTCAAGGTCACCAGCTCCCTTAGCAGACTGCTCTCCTGGTAACCGCCTTTCACTCCTCGTAATTTAAAGTAAGCCTGCGGTCTTTGGAGGATCAGACGCAGGTTAACGGCGAAGCCAGCCATGTCAATAGCAAATGGTCTGTGTGGGTCAAACACTGTCTTCCATCCAAATACTTTTCCAGCGGCGTTGACCTTGGGGGACTCGTAACGAAGACCTCCTACAAATGCCACTGGCCATACCGACACTTTCCTGGTATTCCGCATCTACGAACACAGCAGAGAGTTTACATATCCCCCAAGAGATGACATTAGAGTTGTGTGTAGTCTGAATCGAAAGGATACTAAGCAAGGGTAATCATCATCATGATGGACATCTACTGGGGCCTACTAAGCAAGGGTAATCAACATAATGATGGACATCTACAGGGGTCTACTAAGCAAGGGTAATCAACATCATGATGGACATCTACTGGGGTCTACTAAGCAAGGGTAATCAACATCATGATGGACATCTACTGGGGTCTACTAAGCAAGGGTAATCAACATAATGATGGACATCTACTGGGGTCTACTAAGCAAGGGTAATCAACATCATGATGGACATCTACTGGGGTCTATTAAGCAAGGGTAATCAACATAATGATGGACATCTACTGGGGTCTACTAAGCAAGGGTAATCAACATCATGATGGACATCTACTGGGGACTGTGTCGGACTATTTAATGATATTCTAAGGACCTTCATAGACCTGGTCCTTATACAGACAGTTGGACTATCCTGAACATAAATGTTACATGATTACTGATTTATATTTAATCATTCCCAATTCCCCCCCCCCCCGTGATTTCACAGTTTCTGGGTCACTAAGTTTTCTCAAGCTTTAAGGCAGTGATAATGAATAAGAACCAATGTGGGAAGTTTGGATACATGAAGTGGGTCCGATAACCAAGATTCCAAACAACATGTCCATCCCCTGATATTGCTACGTGGATTAAAGAGGGCTGACTAAGGTACTTTACTTCTATTCCATTCCATCACAGTGTTTCTTTTCAAAATGTCTACACTTAACTGCAATCGTACAATTAAACATAACTGTTCTGAAATTTGTTCTTGCAATTGCACCTTCTTTATAAAATTTGGTTAAAATATGGATTAATTCTCCACTTTTTAATTACTGTTTGCTCCAACACAACCCAGAACTGCAGACAGTGCTAATTCCCAGATTTCGTCATGACCAGAAGCTGGAAACTGGCTAGTCCGATAAAAGCCCCACTACAGTGCTTGGGCCAGTTAAGAAAACCTCCCCATTACCTATCACCATGTGACCATGAATTATTGGGCTCTACCACTGTTTGGCATTGGCAGAATTGACCAGCCCTATGTAAACCTTCTAGATTAGTGAATCACACTCCAATGTTGGTTCTTGTACCAAGGTCACACAACCCAGTGTCCAAGGTTACTTTAACCTCCTTGGTGATGGAATGGTCTGCAATGAGTTATAGAACAAATCAACAGACCTTTCTAAAACGTGCACCAGTTGGGTGACTTTAGAATCCAAGCGCATTGGCTGCTATGCAGTTATTTAAAAGTAATATCAGGAAGTATTACTTTACTGAGAGGGTAGTGGATGTATGGAATAGCCTTCCAGTGGAAGTGGTAGAGGTTAATACAGTGAAGGAGTTTAAGCATGCATGGGATAGGTATAAGGCTATCCTAAATATAAGATAAAGCCAGGGACTAATGAAAGTATTACTTTACTTAGAGGGTAGTGGATGTATGGAATAGTCTTCCAGTAGAAGTGGAAAAGGTAAACACAGTCAAGGATTTTAAGCATGCATGGGATAGGTATAAGGCTATCCTAGATATAAGATAAGGTCAGGGACTAATGAAAGTATTACTTTACTGAGAGGGTAGTGGATGCATGGAATAGTCTTCCAGTAGAAGTGGTAGAGGTAAACACAGTCAAGGATTTTAAGCATGCGTGGGATAGGTATGAGGCTATCCTAGATATAAGATAAGGCCAGGGACTAATGATGGTATTACTTTACTGAGAGGGTAGTGGATGTATGGAATAGTCTTCCAGTAGAAGTGGTAGAGGTAAACACAGTCAAGGATTTTAAGCATGCATGGGATAGGTATAAGGCTATCCTAGATATAAGATAAGGCCAGGGACTAATGATGGTATTACTTTACTGAGAGGGTAGTGGATGCATGGAATAGTCTTCCAGTAGAAGTGGTAGAGGTAAACACAGTCAAGGATTTTAAGCATGCGTGGGATAGGCACAAGGCTATCCTGGCGATAAGACCGGGAACTGGGGGCCGAATGGTTCTTATCTGCCGACACATTCTATGTTTCCATGTTGATAGAATTTGGACAAACTCTCTCCCAACTCACCTCCTCGAACAGCTCAAGACTGTACGTGTTATCATCATCTGCGAAATACACTACCCCCGGCAAACTGCTGTTCCTGTTAAAAGTCTCTCTGAGCCAGCGCAAGGCCAGATTCCTCTGCATGGTTCCACGCGGTATCCGTGGGTCTCGCGTGTCCCCCCTCAGTTTGTAATTCCGTGGCGTCTCCACGTTCAGGTGGGTGTAATTTAGGCCAGAGTCTTGAAGCATTTTAGTCACCAGAGGTGTACGCCGTTGGGAGTCCTCCACCAGTATCCAGTGCAAATTGGGGACATGCAGCAAGGTATTGGAGAGCCGGGTCAGCTCGGCTTTCTGGACCGGCCTGCTGTACGTAGGAGTGATAACATGAATGGTAGGGAGGTTCCCCATCCAGGGTGGAGGACGCGTGTACACATACTCTGTCCTCACGACCTCAACGATGTCCCGTTCAGAGGAGCAGTATTCTCTAGAGTCTGAGCCTAGACTCGCATCCCTCCGTCCCTCACTCCCGTCTTCTGGAAGAGATGAAACTGAATTAGAAATGATCTCCAGATAATGGTGTTCTTAGTGGGATCCTTAATCCATCTAAAGTGGGCAAAAGCCTTATTTATTAGAGGAGAAGGAGTCCATTTGCTGCTAAAACTTGTGTTTCCTCAGAGAAACGAACCCAATCACAGCGGCAGAAAAGCACATCAATCTCGGGTCTATGACTGATCTTCGACACACTTTCAGACTGACAGTTTTATCGCGGATGTCACAGCACTGACACTTCAGCGTGGCCATTTTGGTGTTGAACTGTCAGCGCTGATAACCCAAATACTAACCCTAGTACAAACCCTAAAAGTAACCCCTAACCCGGATAATAACCATAAAAGTAACCCATAACACTAAAACTAACCCTAAATGTAACCCCTACCCCTAATACTAAACCTAAAAGTAACCAATAACACTAAAACTAACCATAAACCTAACCCCTAACCACAATACTAACCCTAAAAGTAACCCATAACACTAAAACTAACCCTAAATGTAACCCCTACCCCTAATACTAAACCTAAAACTGACCCATAACACTAAAAGTAACCACTAACCCTAAAAGTAACCCCTAACCCTAATACTAAACCTAAAAGTAACCCCTAACCCTAATACTAAACCTAAAAGTAACCCCTAACTGTAAAATTGACCAATGACACTAAAACTAAAATGAACCCTAAAACTAACTTAGTTCAATGTGCTGTGACGAATCACCGGCGCTGAACTGTCAGCTGAAACTGGCGATCTGAAAGCGCAACGATGAACAGTCGTATCCCGATCCCACTCCTCCCAGTGCATTCTATGTGAAGGCAGGCTTCATCCCTGGAGAATTGTTGTCCCTATCCTTGCTGACAGGTTAGCTCTCTCAGAAACTCCAGCTTGACCCTTGACATGAATGAAGATGCATCCAAATCACACCTCGATACAAAAGGGGAACATGTGTAAAACATAAGTTCTTTCAGTGGTCCGAGCAGAAGGAACAATCCCTGTGTGTGCCGGGGAGTTAACATTTACAGTACTGGGGACGAATAGTTTGCCAGCCGTACAAAATGTTGGGTTATTTAGCAGCAATATTAATACCAGTTCAAAACAAGTTTAAATTAACTTTATTCCAACAAAATTAACGTTGATTGGGATAATGAGAAGATGAGCTGTCAGGTGGGGGCCGCACCTTGCTGTCAAACGGGCTGCACGTTGGGCACCCCCTGCTTTAGAAGAAACTTTATCTCTATCCATGAATATGTACTATGTGATGATTTCTAATTTGAAACTTGATGCTACGTTGAAAGGCACAAATGAGTCTTGTTTGAAGTTTAAGGAACACAAGGCTTAATCTACACATTTATGTCAGCAGAATAGCAAGCTAAAACATGGGTCAAAATATGCTCCGTCCTGACATCGCCATGATGACAAGGTACTCAAACGGACTGGCCGACTGCACGTGCGCATTCTCTAGTGCGCTTAAAGCAGGATTGTTTAGGAGTCCGTTCTCCTTTAACACGTTGATTGGTTGTATAGTGGGGTGAAAGACCCTTTGCTTTTCTACTCATGGGTGCAACCTCCTCTAAAGACCTCCATTTTGTTGCCCTACAATGGCTATAGCTACACAATTACAAAACTCATAGAGCTCTGGTTTCCAACGACTTTTATTAAAAATAGGGGGTTTAAAAAAGAAATAAGTGAAGTAGTATTTAATCCTAATACCAAAATAATGGCCTTTTACATTTGAGAGAGTCAACGTGATGGTGGATATGACAGGTAATAATACACAAAGGTTCTGTATGGAATTTAAAGTGACATGTACACCTTTATCAGAAGTAAAGGTCGGACACCAGGTAAATATGTCCTACTTTTCAAGACTCTGTTTTTTTTTAAAATAACCTTGTAATAATAGTTGAAAGAACTGAAACAGATGGAGCATTAATTATTTAGGATGTTAAATAAGAGATAAGAGTTTCCGGATAAATAAATAAATAATTTTAACCTACAACGCACATAACACCGTCACTTTAATACTCTGTCATTTCACTCTAGCATGTTTTGTTTGGTTGAGCCATGACCAACCCATATCTGCACAGGAAAGAGATCATTTATAAGTAAATTGAGGTACTTAAAGGTGTAGTACACATTTAGAATATCACATGTAAGTGTGCCTTTGGTTGTAGGCAGGTTAAGTGCACAGCACTGTTAATCGTTAAGTGGGTGGTAGGTTAGTGCGAGCATGCCACAAAGCAAAGATCATGAACAGGCAGCTCCATGAGGGCGGGTGTGTTGATGAGTACACATGCCATGTTATAATGGGTGCAAAGGATGATGATAAGGATGCAGCATCTGACTAACAGGACTATTTGCTGGTGTACGGGGCAGGTAAATATTGGGCATAATGCCCTTTCCAGATGGAACTCATAATTCAAAAATCAATTTCTGTATAAACCCTTGCCACACCTGCTGGCCATCACTTCCATGGACCTAATGGAACTCTCAGAGAGCTCTGCCATACACTGCTACGTAATGGATCCAGCCCATAGGTGTTATTAGACTGCATTCCACATCATCCCTTCCCTTCAGTAAAATGCTGAGGAGCAGTGACTTGCTTGGTCCTCCGTGAAAGGCTCTAAAGAGTTGCAGTTTCTTTTTTTTTTTTTTACTGAATGGCTAAAAACATGAAAACTCGGAAAACTCATTATTCCCTTGCAGAGTTTATGCCACAAAGCATAAGTCATGATAATGCTTGTGTTTCACTGCAGAAGAAGGGCCGCTCGATGATATACTATGATCTATGCTGTATGCCAACCAGGTCCTTCAAGATCCCATTCTGCCATGGCTTGCCCTACTTGTTCCAGGTCAGCAGACTCTACAGCAGAGCTAACAGTAATTCAGCATGACATTCCATGATGGTATAAGGTTTTAAGGACAAAACTGGAATGAGAACATGCAATCTCAAGGGATTAAAACTTCCTTGGTGGTTGTAATCAAGGGGCAGCTGGAACCTCGCCCACTTGAGCTCGCAAAAAAAAAATAAACTCCTTGAGGACAATGAGATGTCAAGTCAGGGAACGATAGACCTGATCAGCATATAGCGAAATGGTTCAATGCTTTCACCCAAGTGCCCTTGAATTATGCTTGAGTTTGGAAAGCAATGAACAGATACCTGGGTATCAGCTAAGTCCAGTTGTACCTCGCAGCTCTCTACTGATAGAGGACTGCAGGCAACTGGGCCTGAGAAAACAAGGTGGCCTGGGGAACAATGTCCTCGCGGTTACTTGGGATTCGGTAAATAAACCCCATATTCCCCTATCTTGTCCAATCATATGAGTATGGAACCACCGGGCCTTAGACGACCCTATGAGGATGGCATGGAGGATAAGTAGGCTTTTGACTTGGGCTGGACAGGAGATTAAGGGATGTGACAAGACATTGGGTGGAGGTGGATGATGATTAGGAGTTGGATAATTCTTTCTCACCCTTGTGCGCAGTAAGCAGCGGAGACAGAGTGGAATGGTGCCAGACTGTGATCAGTAACGTCCATGGAAGAACGATTAGCACAATAGCCAAAATATCCCTTCTCTTCAGCATCTCCAGGGCAGGCTGACCCCAGTGCTCCTCATTACCTGAGGAGGACAGCCCCGAAAGCACAGAGGACAGCAAAGCATACAGGAGAGAGGTCAGTATACAAGCAGAAAGGTGGAGGAGACACAGCACAGCTCACACAGTCACCTCTTACCGGTGATTTATAACCCACCCATTGCAGCAGGCTGGGGATCTGCTGAGGAAGGGAGAGGGAGGTCAACAGGATTCGGGGGCCCCAGCCCCTCACTTCCCAGGACCTTGTGAAGAATCGGAGGAAGGAGGAATCCTGCGAGAGAGACAGAGAGAGAGAGAGAGAGAGAGAGTGCAGAGATCAGCACTAGAGGGAGATGTTAACACAAAATTGAGAATTCAATGGCTTGCCATCTAACGAGAAGGACGGATGTTTCAGTGTAACCAGCAAAGACTCCAACATAACAAGAGTAGTAACTAAATCCAATATCTCGGAACAATACAATACCAATAATCACTTAGTTCTCTGCCTAGAGATAAAGCTCTTGTCTTTGGATGAATATGTTGTACATTGTAGTTCTGGCAGAGAGTGTTGTGAATGGTATTTAAAAAGAGCCTTTCAAAGACCTTCTAGGTTTCTACTCAATAAAGAGACAAGTGCAGGGAATTGAGATGGGAATTTTAAATTTTAGGCCAAAGGTACCCAAGTTGAAAATATGCTCCCGTTCAGCTGCACTGGAGAATTTTTTCCAACATGGCTACTTTGGCCTAAATGTTCAAATTCCCATCTTAATTCCCTAAAAATCCCTCGTTTTTTCGATAAACCCTAAAATAATTTTTTAAGTGGGCCTCTATGCTTCCCCCGCCCCCACCCGAAAACCCCCTGGTTGAAGAGTGAAGGGAGAACAATTACTGCACGAGATTGACAGCCAGCTATAAGAATTGCCAGGAACCAATAACATTTCAAAACCGTCCTAAGCATTAAAAATGTATAGTTACTTTTACATAAAAAAAAGGATAATGCGATAAGCTTTATTTATCCCAGGTCTCCATGAATAATAAATGCAAGTATAAACATTGTAACAAATTTCCCCCGACTTCAGCTAGAACAGAGAACTCAAGGGAGTTTGTCAACTGTGTTAACAAATATCGACACACACATATATATATATATAGACACACACACACACACACACACATACCTGACCTGGTAAAGGCCCTGACACAGAATAAAGAAAAAAAATCATCAGAAATAATGGCCAATCAGAATACAGCAGGAATTCGACTCATAGTCACTTACCAAGACATGTGCTGATACCATTAATCCATTTACAGCCATCTTTCTACTAGAGATTCTAGACTTCGGTGCGCAATAAAAGCAAAAAAAGTGCTTACATTTTCACCAATATATGTGTGAACTTCTCTAAGTGTGTCCTTTCACATAATCAATACTTGCCATCCTTTCCATCTTTGCACTGGTCGTTCGTTCTTTAAAGTACATTAAAATTGACTTACACAGCGGCAAAAATTTACACAACATAAAAGGGATGTAAAGAGCCCAGCTAGCAAAGGTCTAGCAAAAAAACTCTTTAGGAAACATTGTATTTGGCTAGATTAGGGCCACAACCTTCTCACGTGTCCTTAGATGGGATCATCAGGTTTTTTGTTAATGTTGCCCATCCATCACAAGAAACCTGCTCCATGAGCGACACGGAGGATTATTCCTCACAGGGACTGATGCCCATTTTTCTCAGATTTATCAAACTAAAAAATCAAATGGATTTCTCTCTTTATCGGCGATTCCTCAATATTTTTGATGCTTGTCTGGCCCCAGGAATAATACCGCTCAGGACTGGTCTACTTGGTCCCGAGAAGACATAAATCAGCTTGCCTAGGATTGATTTTCAAGTCACAGGATAAACAATAGGAGATTAATAGCGGAAGAATACAGATGCCAAGCTCCGGCTGAACTATTTCAATGGCTATTACCTGTGAAATGTCATCCTCATCTACAGCGCCCCACCTCTTGTTAATATGACATGAGAATAACTTGTTAATTGGATAAGTCTGTAACAGATTCCATAATGAGAAAACCCCAGCTACACTTCCCAAGGGTCCCTTTTCCAATTTCTCCTAACCTATTATTTCTAGGAAGGCATAATGTGTGATTTGCACAAGCGCATAATAGAGCTTTGCAGCAATAAAATACAGAATAATGGGAAGTGTTTTGAATGTATCACAGAGCTCCACAGTAATGTATGGCGTGTGAGTGTATCACAGACTCCACAGCAATAAAACTCACAGTAAGTAATGTGTGGCATGTGAGTGTCTCACAGACTCCACAGCAACAAAACTCACAGTAAGTAATATATGGCGTGTGAGTGTCTCACAGACCTCCACAGCAACAAAACTCACAGTAAGTAATGTGTGGCGTGTGAGTGTATCACAGACTCCACAGCAACAAAACTCACAGTATGTAATGTGTGGCGTGTGAGTGTATCACAGAGCTCCACAGTAATGTATGGCGTGTGAGTGTTTCACAGACTCCACAGCAACAAAACTCACAGTAAGTAATATATGGCGTGTGAGTGTCTCACAGACCTCCACAGCAACAAAACTCACAGTAAGTAATGTGTGGCATGTGAGTGTATCACAGACTCCACAGCAACAAAACTCCCAGTAAGTAATGTGTGGCGTGTGAGTGTATCACAGACTCCACAGCAACAAAACTCACAGTAAGTAATGTGTGGCGTGTGAGTGTATCACAGACCTCCACAGCAACAAAACTCACAGTAAGTAATGTGTGGCGTCTGAGTGTCTTACAGACCTCCACAGAAACAAAACTCACAGTAAAACATTTTTTTGGGGTGTGAGTGTATCACAGATCTTCATAGCAAACAAGAGAGATCCACAGTAATAAAGTAAAGAGAGAGGGTGGGTGGGTGCACGAGAGTAGAGAACTCCACAGCAATGCAACTTACAGAAATGTGCAGTAAAAATTGGATAACTCTGTAACAGATTCCATAATGAGAAAACCCCAGCTACACTTCCCAAGGGTCCCTTTTCCAATTTCTCCTAACCTATTATTTCTAGGAAGGCATAATGTGTGATTTGCACAAGCGCATAATAGAGCTTTGCAGCAATAAAATACAGAATAATGTGAAGTGTTTTGAATGTATCACAGAGCTCCACAGTAATGTATGGGGTGTGAGTGTATCACAGAGTTCCACAGCAATAACACTTACAGTAATGTATCACAAAGTCCCACAGCAATAATGGAACACCAGAACTTTAAGTTTCTCCCCCTCAGACACAATTACTGATTGAAAATGGATTTATTATGCAAAATGCCCTCTACACACAAGAAAAATAACAGTATGTGCAAAATTGCTAGAAAGCTGCTATTTCTATTTAAAAAACAAAACAAAAACAAGACCTGAGCATGGACTGATTTTAAAATGATTTGAACAAGATTTAGACTCATTTTAACACGATGACTGGTTACTTATCCAAAATACTCTCAGTTTGGAGAAAATTACAAATTCTAACGTTGTCCCCAATTGTTGGCATGAATCGTAAACCAAAAGTACAAAATACTTGAGAAGAAAGCTAAAGAAGAATTTAGAAGATTGTGAACAAATCATTATCTCTATTAAAAGCACTGAGGATTAAAGAGAGGCACCTGCAAGAGGCCTATGTACATTTCCTCAGATAATTAATACCTTTTGGATTTATTTCAGTATAGTTCCAGTGAGTATTTACAAGTCACAGAGACTTGTACTTTAACATCCTTGCAATTCAGTTTATATATAGAGCACGTCTCAGAGGCTCTGTCCTACAGCAATCAACATGGGAGATGTCCAAGATTTCTCTCATTAAAGTGCCGTTAACCTATAGTTGTACTAATTAGCTCCAAGAAATCTTTCTTATGAACATTTTGACCTAAACATGAGACCTTTGTGGTCCCTTTCGAGAAATGAACCTGTGGAGTCATGATGACAGACTGGAGGTGTAACATCTAACATTTACACTGGTTAAATATCTGACTTAATGGGACAACTGTTTGCAAACAATTAAAGGGACTGTATCACCTAAACATTGTTTGTACTGTGAATGTAGAGAATAAAAAATGATTGCAAATGATCTATACATTGTGTCAACAAAACTGCAAACAAATGTCTAAATTAGGAGAAAAATGTGTTTTAAATGTGTCTGTGGAGTCTACTGCTTATGACATCATCTGACGCACTGGATGCAAATGAACTGCACAGACACATTTAAAACTAATTTTTCTCCTAATTTAGACATTTACTTGCAATTCTGCTAACACAATGTATAGATCATTTTCAATCTTTTTTTATTCTCTATAATAATGTGTAGGTGATACAGTCCCTTTAAATAATGTTTAGCATATACATGCTCCATAGTTGCCAACATCGGCCTTCGACACATATGTGTTCCACATGCTGCAGAAAGAGCATGCAAAGTGCAACGCGTCAGTATGTAGGATGGATAAACGGACAGACACAATCCAATTAATTAATCATGGCAGGTCCTATGAGATCTCTACCCCGATTAATTCATTGGATTGTGTTTGTACGTATACATCCATCCTACATACTGCCGAGCAGCACTTTGCATGGTCTTTCTGCAGCATGTGGAACAAATATGTGTCCCTGGAAACATGTCCAATGTTGGCAACTATGCATGCTCTAATGAAAGAATATAAATAAAGAGTTGCATGTAGCTCTATCAGAGGGCTGACCATTCTGACCCAAGATTCAAAACAATATGTCTGCTCCCAGATAGCGTTATATGGATGAAAGAGGGCTGACTAAGATTCTCATAATTGCCAACATAGGCCATGTTTCCAGGGACACATATTTGTTCCACATGCTGCAGAAAGAGCATGCGAAGTGCAACCCAACAGTATGCATACATACTGCCGGGCACTATGGATTCTCTATTTGCATTCTTTCATTAAAACATTTCTATTTAAAAAATATAAACTTGATGCAATCTTTCAATTAAACACAATTGAATATGCTTACCCTTTAATAATCCTACTTCCCCAAGTAACCACGGTCTGGTCATTTGGATAAATCTGTTATTCTTCAAGCTAAACCTTACTTATTTTAATTGCGACTAATAAAATTAAAAACACATGTTTTGCTAATCTGAAAACTGGGATTTCCTGAGCTAAGCGATAAAGTATTTATAACGGTACTCGAAAGCAAAGGATAACAAATCATTGCGTTTGGTGCAAATGCTTCAGGCTCCCGCGTGGCCTCTAGGTGGCAAACTTCATTTCCATTAGTTTCTCTATCATTGTCAGGCAGGTGAAAGTGATATATTGTTACTTCACTGGGGTGGCAGCCCTAGCAATACATGCATGTGCCATTTTATATAACCTCTAGCTATCGCTATGCAAAATAGCTATGTTGCTATGGCATTCCACTAATTTATAATATTTAAAAAAAAATGTAATTTTCATTTTAAAGCACCCCTCAATCGCAATGTGGACTTTTTTTTTAACAAGACTGAATGCAGGTTTTCAGATTCCTTAATAAGTCTAGGTTGCCAGGGTGGTCTTTAATTAGGTGGCAGGGCAAGCCACTGTTAATGGGCCCTTCTACATACCTAGGGCCTGGCAACAGGGGCAGAGGACCAATTGCTAACAAGGCTAAGGCGCTGGGGCAGTACCACTTATTACTAGATGCCTGGTAGCATAGCAATTATGCCCTCTTTTTATACAACTGTCTTGTCTCTTTATCATTCCCTATAACCTAACATATCGGTGTCTGTCTCTGATAGAACGGGTAGGCTTAGGAAGTTGCACCATGGGCTGCTACACAGGTTTTGCCACTCAGCCAAAGAGATGCCAGCCACCCATCTTCTCCCAACATTCCTCCATTGGCAAAGTAGGATGCCAGGGATTGGAGGTTGGGAGATTAATCATTAATTAGTACAGGTGGTTCGCCCAGACCTTCTGGTAAAAGTTTACCTGAAAACCTGGGGTACAGGAGGGCCATGAGAACTGGCTTTGGTTAGCTCTGTATTACGTCATCAGGTGTCACCTTGGCATCTCCCACTTGTTCTTCAGACCACCATTTACAGAAACGGGTCCCGGAGTACTTCTAGTCGTTAACAGGCCCCCAAATTTGCACCCGGTGGTCTCTAAGGCACTTCATCATCTTATTAAATTGTTAACTCATCGTAGCTCCCATAAACTTAATTACCAACTAAAAGGAAAATACCTATGTAATGCTTAATTTTACACTCGCAATTCATTTCACAATTAGAGCTTTAATGAGTTCCCAGATGTCATTGAAAACATGTTTTATTTTCTACCACTTTCATTGTGATGAAAATTATTTAATTAAGAGAAAACAATAGAAGTTATATACGGAAGTATCCTGATTACAAATCAGGCAAGCATCCAAGCCAGTCACTTAATCCATGGGGGGGGGGGGGGGGGGGGGGTTTGAAAGAATAAATCTTTATTATAGGGCAATATTTATCATAATGTTCTCATCCCATGAAATCCATTGGCTTCCAAGGTTCTGTGCAGCTCAAAGGCCGTAGGACTGATAAAAAGGGGGGCACATGACTAACTAAGAGTAGTAGATGCATGGATCTGCTCTCCGTTGGAAATAGGAAAGTCTAACACGGTTCCACGTCCAAGTCTAGGAGGGGGCGTTTGTTCCTTGGATTTTCGTACAGCCTATTGGTTGTTATATGCGCCTTACACCAATGTGTAACATAGTCTATTACATACACAATAAATGCAGCCCTTAATTTGGAATCTACGTTATCTTATGGGCGGCTCCACCTGAATCATTAATACCCACTGGAAAATTAACATTTAGCAAATCGTTCATTTCATGGCTTCCCTAAGGCAATAAAAGGCATAAACTCTTCTTTTTTTTTATTTTTTACATTTCTGGATTCTGGAGACTCACTGGCAATATTTTTTTTTTTTTGCAAAAGCATTTCCCAAAACAGAAGTGTCTCTATTTATGTGAGGTGCACAAACCATCCATCAAACGATTTTGGCCTTTGGGATGGAAGGGCAGACAAAGTGGAGCATTGCATTAAATTCAGCCCGCCAGGACATCAAACAAAGGCAGTGTGTTCCTTCATGTAGAAATCAACGTAGCCCCCAGTGTCAAACTAAACACAGAGACAGGAATCAGTGATGTTTCAAAACGACACTGACAGTGTCAGGAAACGAGGCGGCCATGTTTTAAGTGGAATATTTAAAAATAATCCTATTGGTGTTACAGGCTTCTGTTCACTAAAAGTCGAGAATAGCTCTAGAGGGTGGACTTTCACTCAACCTCCCAACTCGACCTCCTCAAGGAATTCACCCAAGTCAACCCACCTTGACATCCCGCGTCAAATCTCTCCATCGAATTCCATAAAAATAAAAATTGGTATTCACGAAATATTTTAGAGTTGAGTTTAACTTAGAAAAAAAAAAAAAATCACTTCTCTCAACTCGCCTACTCTAACATGGGTCCCGTTTTGAATTGATTGCAGCTATTTCTGAGACTCAGTCAAACTTGACCTCCGATCTTACGCCAGAGTTGACCTCCTTGGCATGCCTTATCTCGATCTCGAAAGATCCGCCGATCTTTCACCACATGTCGACTTCTCAAAAATAGTTAGTGAATACCATTTTGTGAGGTCGAGATGAGGCATTTAAAGCGGATTATATTATTTATCGATATGACAGGTATGAAAGCGCATAGGAATTTATATGTAAGGTGTACATTCTGGTGAAAGGGGTCATAGTGGAACGATCTTCGAGATCAGTCCACTGATTGCTATCCAACACACAGTCTGCCAGCCACAGACATGTCAAAATCCATCTAAAACACACAGTCTGCCAGCCACTGGCGTGGTAAAACCCAGTTACCAGAGCACAGTCTGCAAGCCATTGGCATGGTAAAACCCAGTTATCAGAGCACAGTCTGCCAATGTGTATTTTGCATATAAAGCCACAAGTTAATGTCATATACATGTGACAGCACAGTCACATTTAAAACATATCTTTCTCCTTTTTTATGCATTTGCTTGCAATTTTGCTAACACAATATATCGATCATTTTTCCCGATCCTTTTATTCTCGACATTCACAATATAAATACTGCTTGGGTAGCCAACTTCCTTTAACTTTCTACATAGGATCCTAGCAGCAGCTGACTTCTACAGGCGCATGTCAAACAGTGTACACACACAAACAGAAGAAGGCATACGTAACATGTCAGTCTCATGAAGAGCTTCCTGCCACTGACCTGTATAATCTGCACATTTGCAGTCTTCTAAGATTAATCAAATTATTAAAACTGCAGGAAGAAGGCATCTTGAAATATACTACAGAGGAGCTAACAGTATTACTATAGGTTGTGAATTAAAGGATAACTACTGTAATTACTGCTTAGCAAGTGCATTGTAGCCAGTGGCCAATGTTATTTTTCAGTGAATTCATTTTGTAAGTAGAGCAATAGACAATTTTTTATAACTCAAACCAATTTAGTTCATATTTGTAATAGATCGTTATCCCTATATTTTATTTAATTTTGCTGGTGAGTTGAGGCGAGATTAACATTTTATCAATTTAGCTAGCCAAACTCACCAGATTGTTTATAAAGAAATTATTTAATGAAAGAATACAAATAAAGTCCCTTATTAAGCCTTCTTTACTCCATATAGTCCTCTCAGGGGGCAGACATGTTGGTTAGAATCTTTACTCCGTATAGTTCTCTCAGGGGGCAGACATGTTGTTTAGAATCTTTACTCCATATCGTTCTCTCAGGGGGCAGACATGTTGTTTAGAATCTTTACTCCATATCGTTCTCTCAGGGGGCAGA
Organism: Pelodytes ibericus; assembly: GCA_036172795.1. Lineage (NCBI taxonomy): Eukaryota > Metazoa > Chordata > Amphibia > Anura > Pelodytidae > Pelodytes > Pelodytes ibericus. Next base: position 10,185,235 of record CM069866.1, on the reverse strand, counting down.
CATGTTGTTTAGAATCTTTGCTCCATATAGTTCTCTCAGGGGGCAGACATGTTGGTTAGAATCTTTACTCCGTATAGTCCTCTCAGGGGGCAGACATGTTGGTTAGAATCTTTACTCCATATAGTCCTCTCAGGGGGCAGACATGTTGATTAGAATCTTGGGTCAGATCTTTACTCACCTTGGTTCAGATGAACTAATATCTGACCAAAGATTCTAAACAAAATGTCTGCCTCCTGGTAGCGCTAAATGGGGTAAAGATGGCTCAATAAGGTACTTTATTTGTATTCTTTCATTAAAGCATTTCTATATATAATGCCCACACTTTATGTAATCTTACAATGAAACAGAACTTCATTTTTCTGGCTACAGTTGTCATTTAAGCACAGTAACAAGTCTGATACGGTAACTCAGTACAATCCGCCCAATGGTTGATGAAGACCAGTTGTCAGCTAGATAGCAGACAGGTGCCAGCCCATACTTCAATATGGTTCCTAGCAGCAGATGTGATAGCGGAGAGCTCCAGTGGTGTGCCCATTACATTGCTCTATCCTGGGGCAAAACACTTTCCTTACTCTTCGTTCTGGCGGTGTCCCAGGCGAGCGAGGGTTAATCTTTGTGGCGCTCAGTTTTCTGCAGTATCACAATGGAAATAAAATCTCAGTAAGAGGTTTCGGAGAGATTGCCTCGTGGCTACGTGATGAGTGAATGTCTTGAGACAGCGCTGTTTGTCGCACGGGGTCCACACAAATCAAAAGTGACTGCGGCTTTCATTTTTGTGTTCGGAGCAGTGCGGAAACCCTTTCAAGCCTCCGCGTCGTCTTTCCCTACCAGTCTGCGAAATCGCAGTGACTGTAAAAATAGTCCCCGGCTCGTCCTCAGGAGCCCTGATGAGACCGCTCTGCAAAATGGTTTGAGAGTCGGTGGGACCGTCAGCCACCAGACCACAAGGTGGAGACATACTAAAGGACAGGGCTGACCTCCGAGGAAACTTAAAGGAACAGTACATGACCCGAAGTTAGATTTTAGATCATATACTTTTATCTCAGGGCCTTAATTTAGTGCTTCCTGACCCATTACCTATGTGGGTTGCTTCCTCTCCTCTTTGGCTGCACAGCTCCCTACAGATATGTCATTCCCGAAGTGTCCCTCTGTTTTCTCACATTCAATCCCAGACCAGGACTTAAAAGGACTTTATCACCTAAACATTGTTTATCCTGTGAATGGTGAGAATAAAAAAATGATAAAAAATCGATGTATACATTGTGTTAGGAGGATTGCTAGTAAATACATGAATTAATGCTAGCAAGGGGTCGGGGGCACAAGAGCAAATTAATGGCTCACGGTGCACAAAAAAAGTGCAGAGTGATTAACAAACAAGACAACTGAATGGAAAGTTTGGAGCATTGGGCATTTACAAGGGAAAAGTGGTGCAACCCCAACCCATTGAGTAAGGTTAAAGAGCAGCCCGGGGGGGGGGGGGGGGGGGGGGCAATTGGCCACTTGCCTCCTGTGCCAGCCTTCCCTTGTTTGAAATAGGGAAATGTGTAATATGCATGTCAAGCCACAAACTGATGTCATAAACAGGAGACACCACAGAAAAAAAACATATATTACTCTTTTTTTTTAATGTATTTGCTTGCAGTTCTGGATAGATGGATAGATCATCATCATGATCATCATTTTATCATTCTCTACATCCACAGAATAAACAGTGTTTTGCTTGACTGAGTCCCTTTAACAGAATGTTCTAAGAATTTAAAAAACAAATGTCATAAAGAGCAATTACAAAAATGATGCTATTAAAAAACAAATTTATCTCGTTATAAAGAGTTGGCTATGGATCTTCCCAATGGTTTGTATATCAGTTTTCCAAAAGAGAACAGGGCATGCAAGGTAGGTCCTGTTTCTGACAGTGCTTCAAGTCTAGCCCAACTCACTCCAGTGAATTACCTTCTAATGCCTCACACAGGATGCAAAATGCACAGGCCGAGGGTCTGCCTGGGTCAATATACACACCATGGAAGTAAACGGTTCTCTAGCACTCTTGCCAGATCCTCCAGTTAATTAAATGCTTTTATGATCTAGGTTCATATAGCAAATTTCTCCCCCGCTGACTGGGTCACGTATCACATTTTGATTTTACGATCCTGCTTGTAGAATTTTTTTTTTTCTCAACCCATGAAATGTGATCCAAGCTTGGGATGTCCACAGGTCAGACAAGTCAAGAGATAATGGCATTACACAACGTCTGTTTGTGTTAATAAATTCTGACCCATAAATCATGTTACAAAGCTCTGGGATTTGCAAAATAAGCTCTGTAATATTGCTATCCTCCCCTATAGAATGATTTGGTATCATTAAGTCCTCTCCCATCATCTTTATCTCTCATTGATAAACCACCAGCGCTCTCCCACAGTAACCAGCAGCCATCCCAAACACATTCTCAGAACAAAGGTACAAATCTTCAATAAACTTGCTTTTTTTCTCCTTCCAAACTCCAGCCAAAATTCTGAGAGCTGAGTGGGAGGATGAGTAGAAGCTGCAAACCTCATATCTGTGAGTAAATTAGATATTTAGAATATAGGTATTCACTTTCTAACAAATACAAACATTTTTTAATAATCATTTCACTTAAATAACTTCTCGACCACAAGTCACCAGCCCAATAACGAAGAGCTACAACGCTATATGTCTCAAATTCTACACGTATGTAAGGTATAGCTGTACAATATGCATTATAACATGAACATACAGTATTCCAGCCTGTTAACTGCACCAATATTTATTTCCTTTGCTCTGAATTTTGTCTGCCTTTTACTCCATGGTACAAATATATGTCAGCCCGTTGATAAATGTCCTCCTGTCTGGTGATACTCGCTGTTAATAGCAATTGAAATGGAAGCTGACAGTGTTTATCAGGCTTGTATTGGGGGCAGATTTCCCCTGCATTTAATAGACCGAAGCCCTTTTCTATATTGCACCGTGTCTGCTGATTCGGCTTTTTCGGCACAATCTGCAGCTACCTGCTTATCTCTCAACATGACGGACTGATAGTTCGTGCTCTCCCAACTGTATAATCCATGACTCTCTTTGTTGTCGTTATAGGAGACAACAGAATGCTTTAGCGAGAGAGTGATTACGCCGACTGGCGACGCATTTCGTGATCTAGGGCGATTAAACAACATCTGCAGTGCTCGCATACAGGGAGAGAGATAGGAGAGATCTCGCTAACATATATAGAGATATCTGGAACATGACAGATTCATTGCAAGCTCTGTCTATGGCCCTTGCAGGTTGTTTTCTAGAGATTAGCATGATTGTTTTTTTGTTTTAAAGATCCAATTTGTCATGCATATTAGAGTTAAATTAATTGCAACAATGTATGTATTCATTAAGATGGAAATATTATTCTTTTGAATATGTTTAATTTACTCACAAAGATCAGGTAGATGCAATGTGCCCCCTGTGCACAATGAAAAAAACAAAACAAAATACATGCAGGCTTTGGAGATATCCTTATGTTGTATTAGAGGCTGGAATCTTTAAGGAAAGGCAAAGGAGGCAGCTGCGAGAGCCTAGATGTGGCGCATTGGCCTTTTTTGCCCTCTGATTGCCTTTATTCTTGCTAGGAAACAGGACTAGTCTCTCTGGGAATCTGTCTTCCGGCAGGCAATCAGGATGAAGAGGTGTTGGCCAATCGGAGATCAATGATGATGGGATGGGAGATCAATGAGCAGAGGTTTGTCCATTAACATTAAAGATAGACTTGGACCTCCAAACACGTTTAAAAATGATGACCAATTAAACATATAGCAGTATTTGAATGCTATGTAATGATACAAAAAAACCTTTCTGACAGGTGCATTACTGTATTGCCTGGATATTCCTGTCTGTATGGAACATAGGACAGCCCAAGACAGTACCGTCTACATCTACCAATGTAAACCACAGGACAGGTTTATTTAGCTTAAAGGGACACTATCACCTGAATATTGTCTTTACTGTGCATGTAGAGCAAAAAAAATGATCTATACATTGCATTAGCAGCATGGCAAGAAAATGCCTTAAGTAGGAAAAAAATGTGTTTTACATGTGTCTGTGGAGTCTCCTGTTTATGACATCACCTGTGGCACGGTATGCAAATGAACTGCTTTTCAATGGAATAATTTGCATACCATGCCACAGGTGATGTCATAAGCAACAGACTCCACAAACACATTTAAAACCCATTTTCAATCATTTTTAATTCTCTACATGCACAGTAAAAATAATATTCGGGTGATACAGTCCTATTAACAATCAATGCAATGCTTTGACCAAAATCTTACCTTAATCATATGTTTACAGTTTTGTTTACATATTTAACATTTAATGCTGACAAGATACATTGTAAGTGACAGTATACAGAAAGAGTTACTTGTGTATCATTTTTTATTTATTTTTTCGGTCATTGTTGCAGAATCTGTGGCACAGATCTAACAGACATCCTCCTTCAGAAATGCATTGTCACTCCCCAGTTACTAAATATTTATAAAGATTTAAGATATTCAGGCAATATTTAAGAAGAGGCCTGTTGCATGCTGGGAGTAGTGCTAGTCACATGAGCACAAATGGTAAATGACGTTCTTAAAGAGTATGCAAACCTTTCTTAACACAAGACATTAGTTTTAATGTCCATTGACTGCCTTTAAGGTGACTTCAATCATGTCATCGTAAGAACCACAATTCTGTTATACAATAATCTTTATTTACTGCAGATCTCTGCATATGGTTACATTATATATAACCGGGCTCCCTGAGTGTGTGCTTCCAGGAAAAGGGGGAGGGGAGAGGGGAGGGAGAGTTTCGCTAACAAACCCCAAAATTAGTAGAATAAAGTTCTTCTTGAGTGTTTCTTTTTCTTTCTGTTAAATAGTCAAGGAGTGAAGCCCAAGTCAGATGAAATGTACATGGGAAGACATGTCAGGTGATTTTTTTGCTGATATGTATTCACTGTGATGTATGTGGATGTTTTGGGGTCTATTCCCTACAAAGTGAGATGAACATATAATTTCCCTGACCTCACTATACATTGTACAGTGAAAACCCTGGTGAATTTCTCCTACTAGAAGTCCTCAGCTGAACATGGACCATAGACCTTTCACTTTTGTAACTATGGGTCATGCAAGGCCAACTCTATTCTGTTCTTCTAGCAGGAAGATCTAACCAGGCTTGATGAATGGTGAGGGGCTGTCAGGAGAGTTTGCATCCTCTCACTTGAGTAGCTCTAATCCTCACATACTGGCCTAGATTAAGTTCCATCCATTGAGGAATACGGTGTTATTATAAAGCAGTAGATCAGCAGTAAAGAAATAACAGTGTTTTGTAAAAACAAAAAAAAACCCCACTGTTATTCCAATATAAACATTAACTGTTATCCCTAGTCTCTTAGCACCCCTCCCCCCAAAAATACCCAATAATACCGGATCAAGGGTATCCGCAAAATGCCCTCTTGCCCCTAAAAATGCAAATGATGCCCCTCTTAGTGGGACCAGGGGCTGGTGCTGTGTCCCCGGTTCCAAATAAATAAAATAATTTGCTGCCAGACCAGGGGGTGGCACTGTGCCCCTGGATCCTAAAATAGATAAAATGGCCCCATTCAATTAAAATAGATGCCCCCTCCCCCCAAGTGCCCATGGCCCAAATAATAAATGTATGGCCCGCCTGTGGCCCCATGAATAACATAATATTCCACCAGGGGACATGGGGTTGGTCCCTTCTCCCATTAAATTTAAATAATTGTATATTAATATGTTAGTATATTATCCTGAGTCTGTCAAGCCAAACACTACTTATACTGTGACTACAGAGAATAAAAAAATGATAAAAATTGATCTATAAATTGTTTTGCATAAATTAAGAGAGGTGTATGTTTTAAATCTGTCTGTGGAGTCTCCTGTTTATGACATCACCTGTGGCACGGTATGCAAATGACACCTTTCCTACTGAACGCTATGTCATAAACTGGAGACACATTTAACACATGGATTTATTTTCTGTATTTGCATGCAAATTTGGCAAAAATACAATGTATAGATATAATCTGGTATTCACCATAGTCACAGTATATACAGAGTTTAGGAGTCCCTTTAACTCTTTCATGACAGCCATATGGTGCATCGTTCTGTAGCAGTGACTCTCCCATATTATAACCTATTATAAATGCTGCATAGAGAGCAGCTGTAGGCTGAGATTTAGAACATGGATAAGGACCAATCTTCCAAGGTTCTACAAATGGAATAATCAGCAGTCACCACGCAAACCAGTGGAATGTTCCTGCTGATTGTTCCATTTGTAGAACCATGGATGATTGCGCCTTATCCATTGTATCAAGAGGTCAATAGTAGACATTTCTTTGAAGTGAATCACATACATATTCCGGCTTCCCACCACTCCTGGGTCACCTTCTTCAGCCGCACTCAGATTTCTACATTCAGCCACACTGTGATCACCAAATCCTAATTGTTGGAAGCACAGTTAATTATTTCTTGAGTATCAGTTCATTAATCTAGCTAGCAGGTATCCCAGCCTCCTCCTTAACCCTATCAGTGTCTTCAAGGCACATTTTGCAATATGTGGTGCACTGCTCTGGCACCCAGAGTGGCTAAACGAAGGTGTCTGTCTGCGTAGACAATGCAAGCCAGTGATACTAATGCCATTCTGTAGCATGCTTTTATTCTAGTAGAAAGATACATAGGTAGAAAATTGCAGCTAAATAGATTCATTGCATGCATTCTGATCGGCGTATGCTAAAGCAAACATTTGACAGTCAAGAAGATAAATAGCAGAGCTCTAGTTGCCAGTGAAAAATATCCTGTAATGCTTTGCACAAGATTTTGGCACCACATGGACTGTACATCCCCCCCACCCCAGGGTGAATCAAACTTGAGTTGTGATGGAGTAAAAAAAAGGGGCAGGGGCTGCAAGTTATGGTCTGTTAGCACAGAAATTGGCTCTGTCTGAGAACATAGAGGTATGATGTCATATCCCAGGGCCCTCTGTCACAGTGCCAGTGCATCCATATGGGGGAGCAAAGGAGGTGAGATCCGTGATATTGGATTTACATTTCTCAAGGCTGCCTTCTGCTAAGGAGCTGGGAATCCAGCTTCCCACTCTTCAACCATAGAGGCATTGAGGGAGTAATACAAAAAAACAAAGGAACAAAACCCCCTATGGCTTGGTAATTAAAGGATGTTGGCTTTATATCACTTGGCATGGGGCAATCGATTTTATGGCTTCCTGACGAATACCACTTGGTCAGAAAGAGACACGGCAAAGTCTGGAGAGGCTGCAGATCCGCTTGGCCAGCTAAACCGAACGTCACCCAAGACAAGTGGTTTATGGGTAATGATTGGCAGCTTTGACAGTGACTGATGGACGTGCGTGCCAAAAAAGAACCGCTTTCACCAGAGCCAAAAACGCAGAGAGACGCGGCCTCCAGCAAAAGACACAATAAAACGCGCCAGGTGTTACATCCCGCCCGTCATTCCACCCAACGATGTGCCAAGCGGCTCCAAACTCCCAGGCAATCTTCACTGGAGGTAATAAACGTGATTAACAAGCATTTTACATTTGATGAAGCATCAAACAAGCCATCAAGAAAATGGATTTGTCAAGCCATATTTTTTTCCCCTTGCGGAGATATTCAACCCACATTGATTGATGGCCCATAATCCATTGTGCGCGGTATCATTATATCCGTATCACTAAGGTCAACATGTCCCACACTCCCGCTACATATAATCTCATACGAAAATATGGATATAAGGCAAAGGCGCTGCTGTATTCTTTTCAGATCTTTCCACAGGCGAAACTACAACGTAATTTAATATAATTAGATTCCCTTCATTTTTAAGACATTTCCTTGGATTTTTTTAATGAATAAGACAGGTTTATTCCACACCCCCATTTCGCCCTCCAAGTCCTCGGACACACTGCAATCCCAAATGTATTTCCTAATTTTTTGCATGTCTTTCCAGGCACTTCTGGTGTCCTATTAAATCCCCCCCACCCATTCTCAGTTATTCTCACGCCCAGGAAATCACGGTATATGGGATTATAGTAAAGGTGCCTCCGACTAACACAACTGACTTGTTATATAACTTGCCATCCTACCATATATCTCCTCATTTCCAAAACATTACGGTATACAGAAGAGAGGCGACCTCCCACCAGGCCCACGCACGACCCCGGCAAAATCATGCAGACAGTGTGGGGTTTAACTGTTCATGAGCTACAAGACTGCACACAAAAAAAGCATCATGTCATATTAGGTAGATAGACGGTTTAACGTCTGCAAACACAGAAGATGCATTACAGACCAGGAGGATATGATAGCCCATCTCGCTCTACATTTAGACTGTATCACAATCTCATCACGGAATTCTTGAGTTGTATAAAAGTAAAACAATAAACCGGTGTATGTAATAAATAAGGGACACAAAAACCCAATCTCCAGGAAGATGGCATTTTGGTTAAGAAGTAGAATAATATAATCCTGTAGAAGCATTATACAAAATTCTTCTGCTTGGCCATGAAAGTGTTCATCTAAACTGCACCCCACTAGTTCTACAACTTCAGAGGTGTTCAAGATGATATCCTAACCCTCTTTAAAATGATCTACCTAAACTAGACTCATCCATCACCCTAGAAGAGCTAAACTGTTATATTATTGGTGGCATTCAAAGCTTGTCGTTTTTGCAATCTTGGTCTGTATTTGGAATACTGCTGGGATAACTCTGTGTGCAAACTGTGAGATCTACCATCTCAGCAGCCATACACCCTACCCTGGTGCCCTTTAGTATTTGAAAGTCTTAGTGCAGGTATTGCTTAACAGAGTAGATAGCATTGCACTAAACTTGGTGGTGCGGAGGTCAGAGATGTATCTGGCACAATAGGGCAGGCTTAACACCCATAGGGCCCAATTTATTCTGGCCAACCACAGAGAGATGTCAATTTTACTTCTTCACAGTATCAGACGTGGCTATTGTCTCATTCATCTCTCAACACCTTCCCATCTCACAGAGGCCGTTCTACGCTCCCCACCATCTCACACAGCTATATTACAGACCTCCTTGGGTCGACCATCGGAGGTCATCTGGAAAATCCAGCTAATGTCCCAGACTTGATGGGATCCATAATGAGAGTGAAGGAATGACCATTGCTACACCACTCCGAGAACATCTCACTAGGTAGAGCTGCCCCTATCCGTTGATTACTTAGTAAAGTTGTGAGTCATAATGATTATGGCGATGTGCAGCTTTTTCAAGAGCTTCTGCTGCTAGGTAACATCTCCAACTTCCATTTTCCCACCTGCACTCTGCTTGTCCAAATAAATGGACTTCTGGAATTTAAATATAGAACCCTCTACATCATGAAGGGCTTTCAATGGTTTCATGATCTCATATGAGAAAACATTTACCAAGAACCCTTCCAATTAAGGGTCTCCTAAGCTGGCTACATCTGTGTCATACCAGGTGCCAACCTTATCTTCTAATGCTAAGCTTATCAGAGTGCAGAATAACCTCTCTCTTCACCAATGGTCTGTGTCAATCTCCAGCTTGCCACACAGACACAGACTGTGATAGTGATAGGTGAGGGGATTTGAGGCATGAGGGGAAAAAAAGGTAGCTGTCTTTGAGCTGCCCAGTGACTCTCTATGGCAGGAGCCTCTTGGCACTAAACAGTCTCTGTAATCATTTCTCTCTGTAAGCTATGACATTATCATAAGCTAATCATAGCATAAAGCTAATAAAACTGAGACCAGGCATTTTTTTTTTTTTTTTGCAGTTGCTATGTGATGTTTGGAAGTAGCTACCTTCTGCAGAAAAAAAAAGCTTGAAATGGGAGGGGGTGTCTCTCTGCAGTGACAGGGATAGACAAAGTTATGTGGGGGAGGCATGGTTCCCTAAAATACAGGCACCAGATAGGTTTATACTTAACCCTTAAAGTGCCAGACAGGTTTAGATGAACCCTGCGAATGCTTGAGGATGTCTTTCTGCAGTGACTGGGATACCAAATAGCAAACTAGACAAACTTATGAGGGGGTGGGGGTTGCACGGATCCCCTTAAATGTAATGACCAGAGGGGGCTACACTTAACCCTTAGAGTACCAGTGTGCAAAAACCCTCCAAATGTTAAACAAAGAGAGAGAACCTTCCAGACCCATTACAGAATAAAATAGGAAATAAAAACAACCCTGGCATGGTAATGCAATGGGTCTCATCATCAGAGGGGCACAGAAATGCTGCTCAGGAGACTGAATTCACTTTACCTCATTGTGGAAACAGGAGCTGCCTCTTCCCCTGCCTTTTGCTTGAGTTCCCATTCATTCTTTAATCCTTCCTGCTCTGGGAACAGAGAGCAATTCACATCTGCTCAGAGCATCCTTTGTCTATTGCTGCAGGATCTCTGCTTGCAAAGGATCCCAGGGCACAGAGAGAGCAATGATCACCCCCACACTCTCAGCAGCAAGATCCCAGGCTCCCAGATCCTGCACACAGGAGAATAATCTCCCCCAGCCTCTGTGAACAGTCACATCTGGTTATTGTGGCTAGCATGGATCCTTCCTGTATCCCAGTAAGATAGATACACAGTACCAGACCCCTGACAGACAAGAGAGAGAGATGCTCACATCCAGACTGTAGCAACACAAGAAGATGCTCAGTTCTTGGTCTGTACCAAGTCCCCCCTGCACTGTAGGGGGAGTACAAAGGGGTGGATTAAAGATGGTACACTCTGAACTGCCTCTCAGCATCCCACACCATTTATTTTATTATATAAATTAGGGGCACTTGTGGGAGCTAGGAAGGGCAAGTGTGTTTTATTCCCTATTATAAATAAGAGATGCACGCCTAACAGTTCTGCCAGTTCATTCACCCAGAGTACATTTGGACATGCCTGCTGGAATGTAAAGATTGAATCCTGCCACTCCAGTGCACACAGTGTGTAAATTGTATGGGACATTCCATGAGCTAAAGGTGCTCTGCAGCAGCTGAGGCTCCCCAGTGCTGCCCTCTGGGAAAGCAATATAACCCCAATGCCGAATGGAGTCTGCAAGTCACATGAATCTTGGGGTCAAGTTGCCCCAGATAAGGAATATTATTTAGATCCACTTGATTCCATTTTCCTTGTATTAAGTTTCAAGTATTCGGAAGCAGTAGAGGAATGTGCGCTCTTTGGGTATCAAACGGTTTGCTTAGGAAAGAAAATAATACGCAAATTACACATTTAGAAAAGCAGCTCATTTGCATACCGTGCCACAGGTGATGTCATAAGCAGGAGACTTGCACAGACATATTTAAAACACATTTTTCTAACACAATGTATAGATAATTTTCAATCATTTTTTATTCTCTACATTCACAGTAAAAACAATGTTTAGGTGATACAGTCCCTTTAATCTTCTCTTTCAAAGCCCAGCGCGAATGCTAAAACTCAGGGGGATTTAGGACAGAGGATGGGTCCACTGATAGAGGGCATCAATAGGACCATCTGTCAGCACAAGACTGAAGGCGATTTCTCTAATCTCGCATAGAACCTGCAAAGCTGACAATCAGTAATGATCTGAGATCGGAAATCCACTTATCTTTATTTATCAGGTGACCCTACAGTAAATTAGTCTCAAACTAACCGTTAGCAGTTGGTTCAGTTCATACAGCTCATGTCTTTGGTGTTTGCTTTACACAGTATCACTGTCTCTTTCAGGGCAATGATTACAATGTATATGTGTAACCATTATTGCAGGTTATTAATGGGTAGGACTGCCTTATCTGCGAAATGGATAGCTAGGTGTAAAAGAACAGATTCCCCTTTTTTATGAGCCGTTCCAAATGTGCCAGCGACCTTTCCTTCTATTTCCCTGAGAGGTGATAGCTTGGGGTTGCACATTCATCCATTGACAAACTTATGGCACCTCCACCCACTCTGTACGATGGTATGATCCATAGATAGGGTTCTGAAGTCTTACTTACAAGACATTGACATCCCCGTGAATTAATCTCCTCTTGCCTGGGTGCCTGCTAAGCGCCGGGCGTGCCAAATCACGCATGATTATGGATTTCAAAATATTGTACATTAATTGAGCGTATACTCAGAAATGTCACACTTCATCATTACGTTCCACCCTAAGCCATCAGCATCACTAAGTGTTGTGTGAGAGAGGGCATTAGGATAAGGCATTTGAGGGGCAAGATTTGGGGGAAACTAATGTTATGAGGACATTACGATTAAGGGGTCCTTCCTTAATTCCCCTTAAGCACTTCCACAGTGAAGGTGACGACATACTGTCTCAGGAACTTATGACTTACAACATTACTGCTGAATGGGAATCTTGTTTTAGGGTCAATGTTCATTTTGGGGGTTAGTGTTAGGGTTCGTTTAAGGGTTAGTTTTAAGGTTAGTTTTGGGGTTAGTGTTAGGGTTAGTTTAAGGGTTCATTTTAGTGTTGGTTTTAAGGTTGGTTTTAGGGGTTTTAGGGGTTAGTGTTAGGGTTTATCTAAGGTTTAGTTTTAGGGTTAGTTTTAGGGTTAGTTTTAGGGTTTATTTAAGGGTTAGTTTTAGGATTAGTTTTAGGGGTTAGTGTTAGTGTTTATATAAGGGTTAGTTTTAGGGGTTAGTGTTAGTTTTTATATAAGGGTTAGTTTTAGGGGTTAGTGTTAGTTTTTATATAAGGGTTAGTTTTAGGGGTTAGTGTTAGTTTTAGGGGTTAGTGTTAGGGTTTATCTAAGGTTTAGTTTTAGGGTTAGTGTTAGGGTTATGGTTAGTTTTAAGGTTCTTTTTTGGGGTTAGTTTTAGTGTTACTTTTACAGTTAGTACAAGGGTTAGTATTTGAATTACCGGTTTGGGTTATGCATCGGGACTGACAGTTCAGCGCCAAAAAAGCTGCTCTAAACTGTCATCAAATGTAACGCCCGCGACGAATCTGCCATATTATTGGGCGTTTACTGAACTGACGATGTTCACTTGGTATGACATCATCTTGTGGGATGAAATGAAAATGACTTGTTCTCTACTGTAGTACCGCCTTATTGTGTACAGTGCCACTAGGTGATGTCATCATTAAAAGACATCATTAAAACCACATTTTTTCTTGCAAGCTTGACTGCTTCTTAGTAATTCATGAACCCTTCCCTTTCTGTGTAACTTTTGTTGATGCTGTGTTAAAAGTGCTGTGACATTCTTATACTAAATTCTCTGCCCCTTCACTATTTCCAAATTGTGGCTATACACTATATTTAAGTACTTTTCTTTTTTTTTTTTAATTAATGATCATTAATACTATCATTAATCTATTCTGCCATTACCAGCTTGTCTCCTTGCTCAGCATGAGGCCAAAATAAACACATTTAAAAAAAAAAACTTTTTTTTATTAAGATCCCAAGAAATTTATAATTTCCTCCCCACCCAATTTGGCCCCTTGAACAATAAAGAAAGTTCTCTTTCACAAGGGTTTTTTTTTTATCTCCGGAAAAATAGCTCCTTTCAACCAAATGGAAAATTAACAGTGAGAAAAAAAAAAAAGAATCTCCTTATAAGTGTTGGAATAAAGTTCCTAAATCTCCTTTTGTTCTCTAATCTTGTACATCCTTGACTTAAAGTGACTAAGATTCCCATTGATAATGATGAATGTTTCCCCTCGTTCTGCCAATTTACTTAGAAAATGAGCAGACAGCAGTGCAGTGTATCCAGCAACAATCTACAATCGCAAGTCACAGATAGCAACCCCGACGACAGACACACACAATAGTGGGGACATAAAAACACATTGTCTTTCACAAGAAATACAGATCTGAGCCCATAGCAACTGATAGTGGACGGTCTATAAATTGTACCCGTCTCTCAAGCAGTTTTAACTATACCCCCCCCCCCCCAAAAAAAAGAGCATTTCTAGGATCTCCCATAAAACTTGTGTCTGTCTGCTCCGATGTCAGCCAGAGGTCAGTCTACTCACAGGGCCACCATCAGGGGGGGGGGGGGGGTACAGTCAGTACTCCAGTAAGGTGTCTGGATGTCCTGGGGCACCCACAGCGGCATCCTTAAGTATATATATATTTACAAGCAAACCCTTATTTTGCATAGGGTCACCTTATATATAGAATTTTTTATTTTTTTCATAATTTAAAAGTTTGGGGGTCACCTTATAATCAAGGTTGACTTGTTTTCGAACCGAGGCCTGGCTCCCGTCTGTATCTGGGGCTGGACACAACAATATCTCCTTGTCTGTGGAGCGTGGGGGCAGCTGTAGCGTCTGCTGTCTGTCTTGGTGCACACCCTGCATGCTGTGAGAAAGAGCTAATTTTCTCCTATTCTTCCACACAGCTCACTAGCCGGAAGAGAAGTCTTCATATAAGTGCAAGCCTCCAACAGATTAGCAGTACCACAGACCACCAGTAAGTGTCGGGGAGTAGGGGATATATTTATGGTAGGGGCCCCAACTGTTTGTTCTGTAAGGGGCCCCAAACTTTCTGACGATGACCGAGTATACCAACAGAAACATTTGGACATTTAGTCACTAATAATTGCCCTGTCTGTTCAGCTTATAAAAAAATTCTTGAATACCTTAAAAGGACAGTCTAGTCCCCTAACTCACTTTGGTGCAAGATGCAGATTACTGCTTGTATAGTGCACATGGATTTTTCCAGTGTGATTTGATGCAGGCATTCTGCATAAATCACATTTTAATATTTGACTCAAGCCCTCCCCAGTGATTACTCTGCATGTGTACTTCAGCTGCGGCTGCACTGATCATATAGACACTCAACATCTACAGTTTTGCTTCATTCAGTCACTTCCTGTGATGCTGGAATACAATGCATTGTGTGGAAGCTAAATAACCTTGCTCTTATACACGTAGGATCTCTTAACAGTGCAACACATTGTCTGATCACTAGAGAGACAGGATATTCCATTCATTTGGATTAAATTTTTCTCATTGCTTCCTGCAGCAAAAAAAAAAAAAAATAGGAATTTGACTTTCACTCAGCTAGTGTGGGCAATCCTGGTTTCTTGCAAACTGCTGTAATTTCACAATTTCATCTAGCTGTAAGTATTTTATATTTTAAGAAATGCAGAATGTAAAACATTTTTTAAAAAATACTTTGAAAGCACATTAATATGCATTAACATATGCAAATGCATAGAGGAAACAAATGTGTTCTAAATGTGTCTCCTAATTATGACATCACCTTGTGCTTGACATGGTACTAATATATTTCCCAATAGGAAGAGTTAATTTTGCTCAGTAGACAACATTGAAATGTATCACTAAACCCCCTTACAATCTACAGCACACCTTAAAATGTTTTTAACACAGTATTTTTTATGCTCTGTTGATTAGCTTACATGATCACTTTAATTGTCTTAAAAATAACCATTTTTAGCAAGGGCAAGGGAATCAACGAAAGATTTCTGGAGCGAGATAAAGTCAGACGATAGAGGTCTGAGCGAGGGTGGTCTGTCTAAATTTAGAAGGCCCGGCCACCTTATTGGGACTTGTATATTCCACCAAACATAATCCCAGGATAAATGTCGCTCTGAGATGCATTAGGATAAGCCTGCCCCGCTTAGCATGTAATATGCATATGCTATAACAGCTGGAGCTTAGTAGACAGGCAAATCCAAGACGGATCTCCTATCTGAAATGCTGGAGACTGGTAGCCGTAAGCAGGGTCCATCCGAGACATTGCTCAGGCTGATGTTAACCCTTCGAGGGCCAGCAGAGGGTGCACAATTACCCAGAATGCATGCTTTGTGTACAAATATATAAATGTTTAGCGTAAAGAGCTGTGGACAAACATCATTAAAGTGCAGGTCAAAGAACAACCTGTGCACTAGATAATGCTGACGTAAAAAAAAAAAAAAAAAAAAAAGATTGGATCACGTACAGAAGATTTAAATAGAAATGCTTTAATGAAAAGATACAAATAAAGTACCTTATTGAGCTCTCTCAGGGGGCGGACATGTTGTTTAGAATCTTGGGCCATTTGCTTTTCTTAAAGATTCTAAACAATCTATGTCCGCCCCTGATAGAGCTAAATAGTGCAAAGAGGGCTTAATAAGATACTGTATTTGTTTACTTTAATTAAGAAGCATGACGCCATTGTGCCAACAGTAAAACACTTTAAATTAATTTCAAAGAGGGTGAAGAAAAACAGCCAGTCAGATTAAAACAGCCCAGTGGTAACTAAGCCAGTCCTCGTTCACCTCCTCCCCCTGACTCCCCCTAGCCCATGATAAAGGAAATGTATAAAACCGGTGGTGATATTGGTCCTTGAAGACTGGTTTGGCATCCACTGTTTTAGATAAACAACTGTAACAGGGGAGGTGTTGAAAGTTGAACTAAATGGACCAACGGGTTGTATATGTATCCTTATTTAAACTGTACTGGGTAATCCTTAAATCGAGTATAAGGAAGGGGGGGGGGGGGGACGTGAGGACTGGTTTGCGGACCACTGATATAGGCCATTTATTGCAAAACCAAAAATTGAATCTAGGAACCTATGAGAAAAAGTTTACCAGGCACCAGAAATATACCCCGGAATGTAAGAGGGGCGAGAGGAAGAGTACACTGCACTTAAATGGGTCTATTCACTAAAAGGTGAGTTGAGGGGAGATGAGGGGAGATGAGGTGAGATGAGGGGAGATGAGGTGAGATGAGGGGAGATGAGGGTAGATAAACATTTACTCTCACCAATTTAGCTATACATTGTGCAGGGACCGTTCTGGTGAGTTTGTTTAGTGGGGGGAACTCACCAGGTTTCCCCCTGCACAGCGTATAGTCAGAAGTAGAAAACCACTAGATTTAGCAACTTGTATAAGTAAAATGTTTAACCCTCTGCACAATAGGGGAGTCTGGTATTACATTACCTGCTGCCCATAATGCACTCAAAGAGTTAAAAAAGAAAAAAGCCAACACAGTTATCATTTTTTTATGTCGCCAGGTTTTGTGTCTGAACACCCACATAGACGTTCAAGCCTGTGGGTAAAGATCTGCAGCACTGCATGCATTAAATTATGATATAAAAAAAGAAGGAATTACTGTATTATTAATGCTTTTGTTTTCCATCCAACCGACCGGCTCACTTTTCTGTGGACGGTTCCTGTTTGGATCTCAGTTCTGCTCTTAGTCCAAAATTTTCAATTTGATTTCTTCTAACGAAAAATACCTTTCCCTTTATATACCGTTTGACGTTTAAAAAAAAAAAATGATTGCTGGAGCTATTTTTGGGTAACAGAACCAAACCTGATTAAACACCATGGCCTCTATTCTCTAAAAGGTGAGTGGAGGTGAGATTAGGTGAGATGAACATTCCATCTCACCAGTTTAGCTATACATGGTGCAGGGCCAAACCTGGTGAGTTTGCTTAGCGGTGGGAAACACCAGGTTTGTCCCTGCACAATATATAGGTAAACTGGTGAGATGGAATGTTCAACTCACCTGCATCTCCCCTCAACTCACCTGCATCTCCCCTCAACTCACCTGCATCTCACCTCAACTCACCTGCATCTCACCTCAACTCACCTGCATCTCCCCTCACCTCACCTGCATCTCACCTCAACTCACCTGCATCTCCCCTCACCTCACCTGCATCTCCCCTCAACTCACCTGCATCTCACCTCAACTCACCTGCATCTCACCTGCATCTCCCCTCAACTCACCTGCATTTCCCCTCAACTCACCTGCATCTCCCCTCAACTCACCTGCATCTCCCCTCAACTCACCTGCATCTCCCCTCAACCCACCTGCATCTCACCTAAACTCACCTGCATCTCAGCTCAACTCACCTAATCTCTCCTCAACTCACCTGCATCTCACCTGCATCTCACCTCAACTCACCTGCATCTCACCTCCTCTCACCTGCATCTCACATTTAATGAATAGCCCTATTTGTACTTATCAACATTCAGAGGGATTAGTGATTTTGTAGAGCCATGGTAGCCAGAGTTTAACCTTCCACACATGCACAGAAACCTCTGCCTATTTTGGTCTGATACCCTTTGATAGTATTGTGCATTTTTTTTAGTACACGTCCCTCTTAATTTTCTTGTATGGTAGCACCACCCCTGCTTTTGGCTCAATAGCACATGTTGCACTGACTAATGGGATGCCCACTCTGCCTGCTGCTGATACCTTTGGGATTAATAGCGCAGTGGAGGTTACCTTACGGAATAGTCACTCTATAGAGAGAAAGAAGCGCTCGATTAATAGCTCAGGGCTTCTTCACAGAACAACGAGTGAAGGTGTAATCTACTGTCGTGAGACCACACACGGGACTCAAGTGAAATTGTAAGGCATCTGTTATCCTCTAGTAAGTGTACCCACAAGACAGGCCTTGATGAACTACCTATAGCCAGGAGCTATTTATACTCTCCCCCCCCCCCCCAGGGGGAAACGACGCGATCATAAAACAACAGTACGCGGACATATTTCAGAGTCTGTGCAAAAGAGTCGGTAACATCATCATCCGGAGTTAACCGGTACCAATACACTCAGTGGATTTTCCATCAACCTTCGGAATCGATCCGTCTGCCTCTCCGTGACAGGTGGTGTTTTTGTTTATCTACAGGACCCCACAACAAGTCGAATTATAATTAAGCATTTTGGCTACGCACCCCGCTGCCTCTTTGCACTAATGCCCTGTGTAATGAGTAATTCTGTGTGTGTCGTCAATGATTTGGAAAAATATAGGAAAGTCCTGTGCTAAGGTTTATTCCCGGGCAGACTATCTGCTGGTAGACTAGCCAAGACGATTACAAGTTTGTATGTAATTAGAGATGGACGCACGATATTATGCAGTATTAATATAGAAGTCTGCTCTCTCCGGAGGCACATTGATCCATTGGTTTTAAAGGCTTACGTTTGACAGGGCACGGAGGCTTTTAACTCTATAATAACCAAGGAGTGGTAGAATTGAAAGTAGTAAATTGTCTCAGAGAGACTGGAAGAGGTAACAGAGCCCTTTTTCACAGACACTGGTAAGAGAGGAATGCTCTATGATTTCCACTTAACCATTCAGTAGTGAGAGACTGAAATACCACAAGTGACTCATCTATAGGGGACACAGCATAGATATTTATATTAAAATGTATGGTGCTGGTTCCTATGGTGTTTGATAAGACTGCGGTAGGAACCTGGAAATTCTTGACCAGCGTATATAGATGATACGCCCAACTTTTGTCAGTTAATAGCATTATGCATTGGCCCATGCAGAGATGGCATCATATTAGCACTGTGCAGTGCAATTCTGGGCACCTGTTCTAAAAAAAAAGGACATTATGGAACTTCTAAAAAGTGCAGAGAAGGGCAACAAAATTAATATGGGGAATAGAAGATCTTAGTTATGACCGGAAACTTTCCATTTGTAGATGCTTGAGAAATGGGCCATTATGAAGAGGTCTCCAGTGACCTGTTCCTTAGCAGAACTGCATAAAGGACAAGAGGTCATCCCCGGAGACAGGAAGAAAGACAATTAAATGGTATGGAATGCACTGTCAAACTGTGTTATTAAATACCTTTATATGGTGTCTTGTTATTCAAAAAAACCTACTGAATTTACAAGCCTATAAATTATATAATCAACATTACTATTTAGAGAGTATTGATCCAAGGAGAAATCTTAACGCCTTTTAGAGTTAAGAAGGATTTGTTCCCCTAAGGGGCAAAATCTAAAATCACTCAATTAGGGTTTTTTTTTATACCTTCTTTTGGATCAGCAGCAGGACCAAGTACGGGCGAAGGATTGAACTTGATATACCTAAGTCTTTTTTTCAGACAAAATTATAATGCTCCTGCATCTGCATGCTCCACGTTCCTTCATCCTCCGATATGCCTTTACCAGTTGGGTAGGAGAATTGATAGAATTAACATCTCTCAGCCATAGATCTTTGGAAAAACAGGATTGTTCATGCTTGCTTTCGGGATGTCAAGAGTGGGAGGAATATTGATTTCTGTTTAAATGCTATTTAAAACCCTTCCTTAAGGTTATAGATATATAGATTAGACCTATGCAGTTACATGGACCTATTCCCACGGTACACTGAGCAAAGTGTCTATGTTCTTGGGCAGATTGGCTGTCCTGACAGATAACAGTTATCTCTTGTATTCTTCCACTAGAAACACTGTACAGCTGAGAGTGGACTAACTCACTCATGTGTTTGTGTAGAAAATATTATTAAATAACAGAGCCTCCACCAGTGGTGTATCTTGGTTTTGTGCTACCCTAGGCAGACAAAATTCAGGCACCCCCCCCCCCCACGTTGCTCACCTACGACATGCCCAATCACCCACGTTGCACACCCACGACATGCCCCATCACCCACATTGCACACATATTAAATGCCCAATCACCTCATTATATGCCCCCATCACCCACATTGCACACACCCTAAATGCCCCATCACTCCCATTACATGCCACCATCACCCTCATTACATATCCCACCACGTCCATTACATGTCCCCATCACCCTGATTAACTGGAAGGAGCTAAAGCTTGCTGAACGGTGGGGGAGGGAGCAAAAATGTTTGGAGCACCAGAAGTGTGATTTAACACCCTCTGGCAAAGTGTCGCCCTAGGCGAGGGCCTTGTTTGCAGTGTGGAAGATACACTACTGGCCTCCACTATGTACTAATAGATAAATTATATACTAAATGCCTTGATGACACACTAGCAAGTGCAACTAGATGGACCCCTGACCTTGTTGCCTGTCCACACAGATATAAAATTCGGAAACCTTTTTTACTGACCAATAAAGACAAATACAACAAACATGATTATTCAATTAGTAAATAAGCAATCGATGAAGCACAATTCCCAGCTCCTCATATAACTGATAACAATATCTGGGGTTCATAAAATATTTTATATGTGTGTAATAACAACAGAACTGTGAAAATTTGCAAAATATCCAAATGTGTTGTACAATTATAGCTGACATGCTAAATTCATGTTCAAAATAGTAAAAGACAAACAAGTCTATGGGTGCAGTAAAAGTCACACACAGGTTTTAAGAGATTTTTGCATCTGGTGACTTGGCAAAAATCCACAAAAAAAGAAAAAACTTAAGCAGAGGGGAAATCTAATATTTTTTAAAGATATGTAGTGTTTTTAATTGCTTTATATTGTTATGTGATGTCAACGAATGTAATCAATTTTCCTGGGTTGGTTTAAACATGACCATCCATGGTATAAAAATGTAGCAATTCTGTTATCAGTGAGCAATCAGGTTGCTAAGCAACAGTACAAAAAATCTACACACTAGAGAGATAGAGTGCTAGATACTGTGGCTGGAGATTGGTCGACAATATTTTAGGATTTGCATGTAACCCCTTACCAAAACGAACACAAGAAGAGGACATAGTTGTAATCCCTTAGTGACCAGACTTTTAGAGCATTTTTGTTCATTCTGGACAGTGCCTGTTTTAAAACTTCTGCTGTGTTTGTGTTTAGCTGTAATTTTAAAGTAAAATTTAATGAGATTTATTTTTAAAAAATTTGGCCACATCCCTTGTTTGCATTCATAATGTGCCAGGACTGTCACCTCTCCTTAATGGCTTATTATAGGCGTTGGATTAAAAGCTGTTTTATAATGTTATATACATTGGCACCAAATCTATTCTTTGCGGGTTGCCTGCTACCCTGCTGATGTTGGTTGCGTACACATATTTCCTGCCACTGTGATCCTACTTCAAATGGATGATTTAAAAAATAATGATATTCTTCTACAGCCAGAACCCATTGTCAGTAATCATCTGTTTCTATTCCAAACAGTAATCCTTTACATGCACCGATACTAAATGGTACTATGTACTGTACTAACCTAAGGTTTGTGTACACTCACTGGTAGATCAGTTCATTTCCTAATGGACAATGTTACATGATATCTAGATTCCCCTGAATATTTGGAAAATACAAAAATGTTGCAATGTGCAATGAAAAAAACAAATATATAAAATATCAAGGAAATGTTCAAGAATATAAAAATGATTGTCTCGGAATCTTGGATTTCCATAACTCCCAGCATTCCCAACTGGCAATACGGGATGCCGGGGGGAGTTGTTTGGGAGGGGACTGTCAAAAAAAAGGGGGTGTCTGGATTTCTCAAAACAGCTCCCTCTGTTTTGATCACAGCCACTCACACACTCAAGTTTGATCAGGAGATCTCCCTACACAGCTCCACACGTGAATTTGGGCTTCAGACTGCAGTTCCCCGGTATTGGATGCCCATTTCATTTTTTTCTTTCGAAATTTCTGTTTGCGAATGCAATTCACATATGGTTCTCACTCAGCTTGTACACAATCCAGTGGCATACAGGGAAATATTGAGAATTAAGAACAGATTTATACAGTTAGAAGCCTAGATAATCATTCACTCAAACTTCTCACTGGTACTGTATATCATGGACAGGTATTCCACTTTTTAAATCAATACTTCTGGTCTATCAAGCACTGCCGTCTGCTATCCTTGGGATATATTTGGAGATTTATACATTGCTTACTGGCTGCTCCCCAGCTAGATTAATACAGGGGACACTGCTCAGACAGTTACACAGTTCATTTAGTTGGCATAAACTTTCTTATTATTATTAGATCTCACATTTCCTGGGACGAGGGATGAGTCCCTTTAAGTCATGGGCAGGGCTGCCATCAGAAATGTCAGGCCCCCCTACCCTCCAAAAGTAATTTTATCCAGTTCTCTGTATATCTTTCCAATGATTTAAATGCACCCCAGGACATGCCCCATCACCCACATTGCACATCCAAGACTTGCCACTGCCACCCAGGACATTCCCCTTTACCCACATTGCACATCCAAGACTTACCCCCGTTGATATGCCACAGCATATTTTCCATTAATATGCCACAGTTTGCCCATTAATATGCCACAGCCAGTTTGTCCATTAGTATGTCACAGCTTGCCCATTAATGTGCCACTGTTAGTTTGCCCCATGAATATGCCACAGCCAGTATGCCCATTAACATGCCCCTGTTTTCCCATTAATATGCCATGGCCAGTTTTACTATTAATATTCCACAGCCAGTTTGTTCATTAATATGCCACTATTTTCCAGTTAATTTGCCACAGACAGTTTTCCCATTAACATGCCACCCTTTGCCCATTAATATGCCACAACCAGTATGCCCATGAATATGCCACTGTTTTCCTGTTATTTGCCACAGCCAGTATGTCCATTAATATGCCACTGTTTTCCCAGTTGTTTTCCACAGACGATTGTCCCAATTAATATGCCACTCTTTGCTCATTAATATGCCACAGCCAGTATGCCCTTTAAAATGCCACAACCAGCATGCCCATTAAAATGCCACTCTATGACCATTAATATGCCACAACCAGTATGTCCATTAATTTGCCACTATTTGCCCATTAATATGCCATAGCCAGTATGCACATTAGTATGCCACAGCCAGTATGTTCATTAATATGCAACTCGATGCCCATTAATATGCCACGGCCAGCCCCTCGTATGTGTAGTGCTGCCATTTCTTATTTAAAAAATTCACAATATAACACAATGCACAGATCATTTTCAATCATTTTTATTTGCTACTTTCACAGTAAGTAGGTGATACCGTTCTTTTAAGACTGGTGTAAATGTATTACTTACCTGCCGGTAAAATACCAGCTGGGTGGCGATTCTAAATTTGGGAGAAATACGATGAACAGTGATGGACCCAACTCACTGTAAGGAGGGGCTGTTAAACACACGCAGGGGCTTCTGATTACATTGCTATAGAGTGCCTGAGACTGAAGGTAAAGAATTGCAATGCTCTGCTTAGAGTCTAAGAAATCCACATTTCCATTGAAATGCATCTGCAAATAATGTAGAATCTATTACAGTGTGTAAACATTTATATAAATTAATAAACACATTTTAAACATTTAGGAGTATTGTGGGGCTATATATATATATATATATATATATATATATATATATTTATATATATATATATATAAATATATGTTCCAGCACTGCTCAGTATCTGTGTGCTGCTGCACAGACCAGTTAAACATTTATTATTGAAATTATAATTACTTAAAAGAAAGATGATGTTATTTGGAGACTAGATAGAACCGTAATTGTAGCGGAATCATACTGGGATAATAGGATCTAACATTAAACAAGGACCTTGCATATATAAGTATTTTACAGATCAGCTTTGCAGAAATTCCCATACTCTCAATCTGGTCATTAATAATTGACTGTATGCAAGGACGTATGCAAGGAAATGTTTAGGTACTAATGGTTAGTTGTAAAGATTCCGTCAAGAATAGATAAAAAAAAAAAAAATAGAATTGCTTTAATGAAAGAATAAATAAATAATAAATAAAGTCCATTTCTGAGCCCTCCCTACCTTTATCAGAGGGCTGACATGTTGTTTGGAATATTGGGTCAGATCCTTCAGATCTTCCTTCATCAGAGCCAAGATTCTAAACAACATGTCCGC
This sequence comes from Pelodytes ibericus, assembly GCA_036172795.1. Lineage (NCBI taxonomy): Eukaryota > Metazoa > Chordata > Amphibia > Anura > Pelodytidae > Pelodytes > Pelodytes ibericus. Next base: position 10,160,730 of record CM069866.1, on the reverse strand, counting down.
CCTCGATACAGCTGTACAGAGTAAATAAAAGGGTTCAATGAAAGGCTTCTTATATGACATATAAAACAGTGAGATGCCTCAATCTTACAGAAACACATTATACAATTCTAAACAGAATGTATCGGGTACCTGCTCGTCTAGCGCTTATGAGGACGGGCATATCGGATACATGCTGGAGATGTAATAGAGGGAGAGGTGATATGCTACATACTTGGTGGTCCTGCCCACCGCTGAAACGGACGCGGCAAGAGATGCTGGGAAAACGACGTTTACTTGACCAACATCTCGCTCCCAAATAATCCAGAGTTGCTTCTTTTGCATTTGAATTTCCCATGCATTAAGGAACGGGAAAGCGCCTTTGTCCTTCGTTTTATATGTTCAATTAAAATAGGTAGGTTGTGGAGATCATCACAGACCCCCGGCTGGCTGGAGGTAAAGAAACAACTTGAACATCACTTAAAAATGAGGAGAGGAATCTCCCTTTACCAATCTAAAAATAAAAAATAAAAGTTGATAAATGGAACAAATGCATAGAAATACTAGCCCGGGATCTGTGATGATGAAACTAAACTTTCAAGCCCAGGCGTTGGAACCAAAATGTAAGTTTTGTTGTTTATGATGTAATTGGTATTGTGTTTTTATGTATAGGGGTGTAGATATTCTGGAGAGTTTGAATTTGAAAACAGATAATAGCACTTTAAATATGGATCTTCATGTCTAATGAGCACCTTATCCCTGTGCTTCTTATTCCACAGGAGATAATTGTTTGTATTGCATTGATAATAAAAATAAAATAAAAAATAAAAGAGTTCAATGAGGTACTTTATTTGTATTCTTTCATTAAAGTGTATCTGTTTAATACATCAACACTTTTAATTAACTGTTAGTTCATTTTTTGACAGCAGTTGTCCTTTGTATTTTCTATCAGTTTTCTTTTAAAAAAAACAAAACAAAAAACAACAGATTATAACCAGATCATTTCTTTTAGGTTTTATCTATAGTGCTGGTTATAATGTCATAGATTTTTCATTAATATTAGGTCAGGGTCAGGCACATTCCCAAACTCGTTAAAGTAAAAAAACACAAAAAAAAAACAATTGCCCTTTAAAGTGTTAAATAATAAATATTTCAGAGCGAAAGGCTTTCAGGAATCCAACTATAACCAAATTTAAATGACTGCTCCAGAAACAGACGTGAACATGATTAAATATAGCCAACAGATGGATTTGTGAAGTCGACGTTAAATGCTGATTCAGTAATTTCGGATATTGTTTCATTTTGTTTGCATTACCTCTGCTTATATAATAATTGCTACTCCGTGGTACCTGACTTTATAGACTTTTTATGGCACTGGAGAGCAGCCAAGGGCTTCTTGGTGGTCAAAGACACTGGGTTTAATTCTGCAGTCCTTGGAGCTAAATACTTTTTTTTAGTTTTTTTTACTGGTGGAGCACTGTGGGATAGTTGACACAGCCTTACCAGCATCATACTTTATTCATTATGAAAATTAAATTACCATCAACAAAATTGATGTGTCCTGGTTGCACACTGCTTATCTGTTGGTTAAAGGCACACTCTGGTCCCCAAACTCACGTTGGTCCAAGATGAAGATTACTTCTTGTATAGCGCACAAGCTTTTTTCCCGGTGTGATGTGATAATCAGATTTTTAATATTTGACTCAAGCCCACCCCAGTGATTACTCTGCATGTTTACTGCAGGTGCGGCAGCACTGATTATATCGACACTGAGGATATAAAGTTTTGTTTCATTTAGTCACTTCCCGTGCTACTCAAATTGAATACATTGTGTGGATCCCAAGTGACCTTGATCTTGTACACAGTAGGATCTCTTAACAGTGCAACACATTGTCTGATGACATCACTAGAGAGACAGGAAATTCCATAAATTTGAATGAAATTATTTTCATTGGTTCCTGCAGCAATAAATAAATTAGGCTAAGCTAGTGTGGGCAATCCTGAAAATTTCACAATTTCTTCTAGCTGTAAGTATTTTATATTTTAAGCAATGCAAAATGTAAGACATTTATTTTAAAGTACTTTGAAAACACATTAATATGCATTCATATTTGGAAGATGCATTTTTGGTACTAAACAGTACTTAATGGTAATTTTTGTAACAAAAAAGCACACTGGATCCTTAAAAAAGAACTAAAATGAAACAAATTCAATTATAGTTATAAGTCAAACTGGTTAAAATTACCAACAAAAAAAAAAAATGATTACTCAAATTAAATCTATAAACACTTTTATCACAGTTTAAGCCCACATTATTGTGAGTTTTATTGTGGTTAAGGTCCTGGAAAATAGGGACACTACAGAATAAAAGAGGGGTAGGGGGATTTGGATCCAAAATACGGATTGCCCCTCCTAATTCAGAACATTTGATAGGTATACCATCCAATGGATGAGCTCAAATTAACACCCCCTGTAAAATATAATAAAAATAGTACTCACACACACAAAGAGGGAACTAAGGACAAGAATTATTAAAGGACAATTCAACTCTTTTTTTTTTATTTTTTAACCCTTGATTCCTTAGAGCAAGCAAGGGTTAAAAAAAATATGTGCTGTGTATATAAAGTAAACCCAATGTTAGTTGGCCTTTCAGGGGAGCCGCCAGAGGAAGAACTAGCGTTTAAATACAGGGTAAGTGTAAGCAGCCTGTTTCAACCGCTTTACACATTAAGCACTGAAACCTTTTTCATTTGCATATCCTTCCGCAGTGATGTCATAAACAGGAGACGCCTTTAAAACTCGTTTCCCTCTTAATTCACGCATTTGCTTGCAATTCCGCCAACACGGAATTATTTGTCCTCATTTTCTATGCTCCGCAATGTTTCGGTGCAGGAGATCCTGGTCTTACGTCGATGCGCAAAAAAAAAAAATTAATTTTGTTTTTCTGCCCTCCGCGCCTGAATCTAAGATGGCCTTAACATGCAAAGAGGACCTTTTTGGATCATCATTATTCGTTGCAGAGAATTCTCATTAAATTTTCACCGAGATGGAAGTGCTGTGTTAATCTGCAGGAATGTTTTATTCAGATGTGTTAAATGAATGCAGCTGAAATCAAGCGGATATATACCACAAACCCCGGGGGATTCCTAACTCTGCCTTCATTCTTACTCATTACATCCCAGTCTTTTGCTTGTCCTCCAGCCCGCTGTCCTTTCTTAAAACTCCCCGTCATCTCTGACAAACGGGAATTAACTGGAATTGACTAAGATGGCCGTTTTTACAAATGTATGTTGATCACATTTCAAAGGGACTGGAATTACACTGTCATTATTTGCCACGGTTAATCTCTTCATGCATTTAAATACTATACCAATAGTCCTGGCAGGGACACCTCTATATGAGATTTATACATTGGCCTCTGCGACGAATTGACATCCGTTTAAAACCTCTACGGAATTAGCGCCTTAAAAAAAAAACTTAAGCCCTTGCTGTTTTTGAAAGCGGGAACTAGATAGCGATAGCCGGAAATTTTTTCAATGACATCTTTTAGAATTTTATGATGACTTATAATCTATATTACCGTAAAAAAACTATTTTATAACAACATATACTGTGATTTTAAATTCCTTAAATCCCATTGTCAATGTAGCACTCCCATCCTCTCCCTTCCAGGAAAGGTTGACTCCTAGTCCTACCACTTCCCCCCCAATCATGGAGTTACGCATGCTGAGATCAGATCTCCATCTAATTGTTTTATAAGCAGTCTCACTCATCTCTAATTGGCTAATAATGCTCTCTCGACAACACTTTTCCCTGCGGTAAACCCCATGTAACACGCTATAAGAACTTGCCCTTTGGCTTAGGCGATGGCTTTTGTAGTTTGACCGCTCAGGCTTTCTATAAATACTATGTATAATTATTATTAATGTTATCATTAAAAAATGTAACAGTTCCTCCCTTATAAGTGGAAGTTAATTAGATAGAATAATGTTGGAGCTTGATAACGACCATGTATGGTACTAAATCATCCCTATAATGGCTTCATCTAATTACAATTACTCTTAAAGCTGCTTTCTTGCTTAATAGGCAATTTTTAAAGAAATTGCTTCATTTGCACAAGATACAGGAACTGATAAGATGGTGTGTGACTTACAACTGTAGCATAAAAGGACGAGGTTAAAATACAGTGGAGAATTCAGATTTCAGAAAAAACAGACAGTGGTTTATGTATGGGTGAGATTTGTAAAGCCTTTGGTATGTGCCTGGGAGCTGTCTATGGTGTTTCAAGGTCCCCTGTGTCTCCAGGGGTTAACAGTGCAGTTCAGTTTACTTTGGCTAGCCTTTAGCTCATCCAAGATACAAAAACTCTTTGCAAAACGTAGTAGGGCATTAGAGAGTAATGATTACAGAGAAATGATGGAACGTTTAGCAGGAGACCACTTCTTAGTGCACAATAGAGTGTGAATGGACAGAACCAACAAGGGCTTATGATAAGTGGCATATAATAGGTATAAGATCAATTACATCAAACGTGAGACTCAGGTCTATTCACCGAACAAAGAACTGTGGATGAACTGGCCTCCGTAATGTAAGAATCAGGCACTATTGGCAGAGCTGGAAAAATAGACACGTTGGAAAATAAATTTTATCAGCGGAGCTATTAATACCTATGGGCTGTATTCAGGAAAAAAAGGAATTGTTAGAAACGGAGAAGGGAATTTTAAACTTAAAGCCAAAGTAGGTGAGTTATAAATAATCTCTTTCCACTTTCCATAACAGTGTCTGGACCCTGGTCCAAGATGGTGCCTTCCATTTCTTAGTTTGCAGTGCTCTTCTCTGATCAAGCCTACAGTCCTGGTTTTAGATGGGTACCATTCCTTAAAGAAGAATGCTGGTGTAAGAGCATCCCTCTCCCTATACACCCATAATAAAGAAATGTACCTTTGTGCCAGCAGATTCTCAAGCATGGGGTTTTTGAGACTAGATCTATTGGGGGATTAAACCTCTCTTATGGGATCATTCAGAACATGTGCTGTGCCCCTAAGTGAGTGGCTAAACACTAGCATAATTCAGTGTAGAGCATTGAGCAACTTTAAATTACAGTAACTCTCTACATTTTTCTTGCTTTTAAATTATTATAAATACTTCCTGGGAGGTTAGTACTTTTGCCTGTCTGATAAACGTCAATCCTGTCCAATATGGCTCAGTGCTAGCTGATAATCTGCAGTGCTAACTGATAATCCTCAGTGCTAACCGATAATCCACAGTGCTAACTGATAATCCTCAATGTTATCTGATTTGCCTCAGTGCTATCTGATAATCCGCAGTGCTAACTGATAATCCTCAATGTTATCTGATATGCCTCAGTGCTATCTGATAATCTGCAGTGCTAACTGATAATCCTCAATGTAATCTGATTTGTCTCAGTGCTATCTGACAATCCGCAGTGCTAACTGATAATCCTCAATGTTATCTGATATTCCTCAGTGCTATCTGATAATCTGCAGTGCTAACTGATAATCCTCAGTGCTAACCGTTAATCCGCAGTGCTAACTGATAATCCTCAATGTTATCTGATATGCCTCAGTGCTATCTGATAATCCGCAGTGCTAACTGATAAGCCTCAATGATGTTGTGAATCTAGAATGGAGCCCAGATCAGGTAAAATCACGCTATTCCATAGGTGAAAAATTAAGTGTGTCCTTGAATGGTAAATGTTCAAATTTGCTATTGTGAAGTCTGAAAATTGTGAAAGACCAAGGAGAGGCATAGAATACACAAAAAGATGTAATTGAAATATCCAGAATACACACATATTTATCAGCCATAACATTATGACTACTGACAGGTGGCAAGCCGGCGGAGGCAGTGTGATGCTTTGGGCAATGTTCTTCTAGGAAACCTTGGGTTGGCATTGTTACAGACCATGTACACCCTTTCATGGAAACGGTATTCCCTGAAGGATTTGGTCTCTTTAAGCAGGAAAATGCCATGAAGCAAAAAATGGTTCAAGAATGGATTGAGGAACACAACAACGAGTTCAAGGTGTTGACTAGGTCTCCAAATCTGTGGGATGTGCTGGACAAACAAGTCTGATCCATGGAGGCCCCACCTTACAGGACTTAAAGGATCTGCTGCTAACGTCTTGGTGCCAGATACCCCGGCACACCTTTAAAGGTCTAGTGGAGTCCATGCCTTGACGGGCCAGGGCTGTTTGGGTGTCAAAAGGGTGGTCTAATATTAGGCAGGTGGCCATAATGTTATGATTGATCGATATATATATATATATTTATTTTTAAAATGTAAAATTCTATAAATCATAAAGAACTTTGAGTACAAGTCAGGACAATAAATAGGCATATACAAGATTGCCAAGATAGTGCGGGCTATATGGTATATTTAAAGCATAGAAGGCATTCATTTAAGCGTCCGAGAACTGGACAGTGCCATGGTTTCCCTCTTTCCCCTGGAACTGGAAAAGGTTCCATTAGAATTATTAAAGGATCTTAACCCTTGTTATCAGTGCAGTGGGTACAGGTTGTTGGTAGGATATCACATGCACATTTTTAGTGTATTCTGTCTGCAGACATTACATTGCATGGTATAATGGCAGCGGCATTGATCTGGGCCCTCCATATTATTTACAACCTCCCATTTTCTCTGGGTTCTCTCCCAGTAATGGCCATTGCTGCAATACATATTGTTCTCGCTGCTCCTTTACGCTTTCCAAATCCCCTGATTGCATGAACTGCTCCAATTCTTCCTCCTTATTGTATATTTCTGCATTTCTTGCTGCCAGGGGATTATTGATCCCCCACCGTGACAGCCTCACTCTCTGCAGCTACAACTCTCGCGAAAAAAGGGTCTAGTGGCAAGATTCTAATGATTGGATTGATTGATTATGCCTGGACTGCAAGTACGGAGCATGTTTTTTAGAGATTGATTGATTAGGCCTGTCGTTAAGTTTATCCTAGCTCCTGCTTACGTTCCAAGGGATGTTTTGCTGAAGTAAGGTTTCCTTGATTTCTTTTCAGTAGCAAAAAGAAAATCCCTGATCCACAACTTGCCAGTTTAAGCAAATAACTATTGCAAATAAAGATCTTGAACATTGTAGATGCAAAATGAGGAACTCACTCTTTTGTAGGTATTGCTGAAGCCTGGTATTAGCAGCCATATCCCACTCAACCGACTAATAGAAGTACCATATAAAATACTGCGCCTTTTTAGCTTCACCTCCACCAATCAGACATAACTTGACCACTGACATGTGGCAAGGGGGGGTAGGCAGTGTGATGCTTTGGAAACAATGGGTCCTGCCATTCATGTGGATGTTACTTTGACACGTACCACCTACCTAAGCATTGTTACAGACCATGTACACCCTTTCATGGACACAGTATTCCCTGATGCCATTGGCCTCTTTCAGCAGGATAATGCTCCCTGCCACAAAGCAAAAATGGTTCAGGAATGGTTTGAGGAACACAACAACGAGTTCAAGGTGTTGACTTGGCCTCCAAATTCCCCAGATCTCCATCCCATCTAGCATCTGTGGGATGTGCTGGACAAACAAGTCCGATCCATGGAGGCCCCACCTCTCAACTTACAGGACTTAAAGGATCTGCTGCTAACGTCTTGGTGCCAGTTACCCCAGCACCCCTTCAGAGGTCTAGTGGAGTCCATGCCTTGACGGGTCAGGGCGATTTGGGTTTCAAAATGAGACCTACACAATATTAGGCAGTTGTTCGGTGTATGATTAGGGATAGGCAAAGCGTCTGTACAAGGACACCAATATCCATGGCAAGGTCGTGAAGGTCAATCGAGATTTTAGGTGCAATCATTAAATTGTACTATCTTCATTGTTAAGGATTCAGCCCATGTTAAAATTGCTTGAAAATATTGCTACTTTTAGGAAAGGTTTTTAGCAGGCTATTATTAAACGGTGTGCGCTGCTCTGTGTGTCTCTGTATATCTCCGCTAGCTAAAATTAGTGTCTCCAGTTCAGGCCCCAGTATGTGATATCCATAACACAAGAATGCTCCTCCATTTATCATCTCAGGTGAGGCTTCCAGACCCCATGGCAAGCGATATCAATTGGAAAAACTATGTAATTTAAATTGACTTTTTCTGACCCTTAAGCTGTTTGCTAGGTGTATTGGATTACACAAGACAAGTGAGGCGCCTGCAGAAAACTATTAATGAAATCCTTTGTATGTGAAAACTCAAAAAACAAATAGTTTCTCTCTGTATCATAAATAAAAACACCTAGAATATGACAGAGTGATAAGTACGAATCTGGGCTGTTCCATGCCTGGCTTTTTTAGTTCCAAGCAGTGACATGGGTCCATCCAATCCCACTGAATATATCGGTGGCCCATGTATGACGTCATACACAGAATGCAATCTATACTAGGAATGCTGGATATATAATATATTATACTGGAGCTGGGAGCCATTTGGGTAACTTCTAGCCCTGTTTATTATAGGGAGGGTAGGGCTACTAGCGCTGACCAAGTATAGACCTGCACCAGTGGGAAGGGGGTATGATGCAAAAAAAATAAATCATGAAAACCTCCGTTTCTAGGCTTCTGCATACCTTCAGAGGTCTAATGGAGTCCATACCTCACCGGGTCAGGGCTGTTTTGGCATCAAAAGGGGACCTACACAATATTAGGCAGGCCATCATAATGGGGGGGTGAGGGGGGGGGGGAGGGCAAAACACATTTTGTTATAATGTTTAATTGTAAGCAGTTACATGAAAAAAAAAAAAGACAAACACTTAGTGTAACACTGTATAAGGCTAAATGCAACTACTTTTGCAAGTGCTGTTGGTAATCCGCACTCACATGTATGAAATAGATAGGTAGTGCTCAATAATATTCACTTGAATTGAGGGTTTGAACAGCCAGTAAGGTGTATGTAACTGTGAGCCCATTCTCATTTCAAGTGGACAAACATAGAGTACAAAGACTGCTAAAACATCTATGTCTTGTATCTTATTTTATTTACACATAGATGTAAAATCAGCACTCCACTATTTGTTATTATTTTGTTTATTAGGGTGTTAATGGGCACTTTCACCTGTTTGTGTTGAGCTGCTTATGTCATTGTTATTTATATATATATTTAGATTTTTCTCTTTAATAGTGCCATTCTAGCACTTTCTTATCTCTGAATGTAAATATCAGTTGGCATAAAAGTATAATGCAATAAATATGATTCTATTCTAACGAAAAACACCTGTGTTTAGATATTTACCTCTTTTAACTCTGCTTACAAATTCCATAGCATTCTTATCAGACTACTTGCTGTGAAAGAAAGGTTAAATTGGCAACATCTCTTTGATAGTACATTGAGTGAATGGGTCAGCCACTCTTATTCATTGATATCGATTTGACAGCTCTGCAACTTTGTTTTGTTGTTATTTAAATCCTGGGATAAGCAAGACTCACTTTAAAAGGTTACATTTCTTCTCTCAGACTCCAGCCAAATTCTGAGAGCTGAGTTTGAATATCAGTAGAAGCTGCAAACCTGGCATTTGTGAGCAAATTAAATATATTTGCGAACAGTGGTGTATCTTCCACAAGGCAAACAAGGCACGCGCCTAGGGCGGCACTTTGCCAGAGGGTGTTAAACCACACTTCTGGTGCTTCAAAAATGTTCGCTCCCTCCCCCACCATTCAGCAAGCTTAAACTCCTAATTAATTAGGGGTAATGGGAGCATGTAATGGGCATGTTGGGGGTATGTAATGAGGGTGATGGGGCATTTAGTGCGTATGCAATGTGGGTGATGGGGGCATGTAATGGGGTGATTGGGCATTTAATGTGTGTGTGATGTGGGTGATGGGGCACGTCGTGGGTGTACAAAGTGGGTGATGGGGCACGTCGTGGGTGTGCAACGTGGGTGATGGGGCATGTTGTATGTGTGCAACGAGGGGGGGGGGGGGTGCCCGAAATTTGTCTGCCTAGGGATGCACAAAACCAAGATACACCACTGTTTGAGAGTATAGATATTCACAATATTAATGAATGCATTCTGTAGCTTTTATTAAACATGGGAAAAAAGTACATCGTTTTTAAGTTGAAGTGCTTGTGTGTCTTCCCTAATAAATATAATAAATCACCTCTGTGCAAATGCAGTTAAGATTATTCTCACTGAGAAACGTACACCACCGTCTGCAAGATGTTTATTTCCTTGAGACAATCCTTGTAATCGGCTTGCGCCGCTGAGTGTATATTGTTAAATAAAATGGAGATTCGCTGAGTGATAGGTTTCCTCAGTGGACATTTGGTTATTCTTAGCTGGCAGAGTCTTTTCTTTTTTTTTCTTGTATTATTAAGTGAAAGCAGATCCAGCGGATTCTATTGGCTTCAGATAAAATGCTTAAAGGGACTGTATCACCTAAACATTGTTGCTACTGTGCACGCAGAACATACAACATTGTTTAAAATGATCTATACATTGAGTTAGCAAAATTGCAAGAAAATGGCTACATTTGGAGAAAAATGTGTTTTAAATGTGTCTGTGGAGTCTCCTGTGTATGACATCACCTGTGGCGTGATATGCAAGCTAGACATTTCCAATTGAAAAGCAGATCATTTGCATACCATGCCACAGGTGATGTCATAAGCAGGAGACTACACAGACACATGTAAAACACATTTTTCTTAGATCATTTTCAATATTTACAAAAAAATTACAGCTTAACACAAACACCGCAGAAATGTTAAAACAGACATTGTCCAAAATGACCAAAAATGTTCAAAACTTCCGGGCCTTAAGGGGTTAAAAATAAACCCCCAACATTACAAAAAGGTCAGGCATTATTTCTTAACTGATCATACAGCATTATTTTTCCATGATAAATTTAGTTTAAAATATGGGCAAATGGTATCACAAACCGAAGGCACTTGGTAGTCTACGTGACTAGATCATTCACTAGATCATTTTATTTTTCCAAGGTGAATCTCAATGTCACTGGTCTGTTGTTCCTGATTTGTATCTATTTTCTTTCAAAGCTCTCTTAAAATGGGTCTGACACCTGAGACCACTATTACATCTCTCAGTACTGCATTAAGGAGGAAAAAAAGTCAGATTTTAACGTTGATCTTTCCTTAAAGAAAGGTGTCAGCAGTTTTTCTTAAGATTTTTCTTAATTAATAATACATATATACATATAAGATATCTTCAGTGTCCTACGCTATGTAGATGGCAGATGCTGATTAATAGTCAGTGCTAAGCTTTTAAAACACCATGCAGAATAAGCAGGCAGATCAGACATACACACAGTACCAAAGGGCATTCCAAGTTCAAAGGTCATAGAATAAATAAAGGAATCAAAATATTTTGTGGGTGGAGCATAACTGAGCGGTGGGTGGACTGCATCTTCTATTAGCCTATCTTCACTACAAACATTTTCGGAGACCATCAGACGGTGGAGTCCGCGACTAGCCACACCTCCCAACATTTTAATTATCCAAAGAGTCACACTTTGATTTCAGCAAAAAATGAAGTTGTGTTTAATTAAAGGATTGCATCAAGTGCAGGCATTTTATATAGAAATGCTTTAATGAAAGAATACAAATAAAGCACCTTATTGAGCCATCTTTACCCCATATAGCTCTACCAGGAGGCAGACATTATGTTTAGAGTCTTTGGTTAGATCTTTGTTCATCTGAACCAAGGTGAGTGACGATCTGACACAAGATTCTAAACAACATGTCTGCCCCCTGAGAGAACTATACGGAGTAAAGATTCTAAACAACATGTCTGCCCCCTGAGAGAACTATATGGAGTAAAGATTCTAAACAACATGTCTGCCCCTTGAGAGAACTATATGGAGTAAAGATTGTAACCAACATGTCTGCCCCAGTGAGAGAACGATAAGGAGTAAAGATTCTAAACAACATGTCTGCCCCCCTGAGAGAACGATATGGATTTAAGATTCTAAACAACATGTCTGCCCCCCGAGAGAGCTATATGGAGTAAAAATTAGAGGTGCTGGGGATTCTGGGTACAAAATAGGGACAATCCGTGCAATAGAGGCCCACTTGGAATATGTGCCACCCCCAGAAGGTATGCATTTTCAGTTTGGGGCATTTCTTTCTTATAATTAATCATTCTTCTATGATACAGGTAAGCAATGTTCAAGGTCAACCCTTCTGCTTTGCTGGGAGCCATATAGATATAGCCATACGCTATATCCAGAACAGAATTATAACAAATCATATTATAACGGGTTCTATCAATATTTTGCCAAGGATATATTAATTGTGGTCAACATAATGTGGCTTCTACACCCCTCTCTGTAACCTGGTCTTTCCAGCACACAGAGACAAGCTTCCACTGCAGACAGAACATTGATTAATACACAGATCGGTTTTCTTTTCCAGATCAATAGGGCACAGAATGTCACCTCCCAGGGCCTGGAACTTGTCCTTTCACACATTCACTCTTCGGTAAAGGGATTCGTGAAATAGATTTGTATTTTTTATTTTTGGATAGCGAACCTGATAGGTGAAAATGGCTCCACCAGCATCGTACGGCAGCTGTGCTTTGTGTAATAGCAAGCATTAAATCAGTGGAATTATTCCTCAAAAATAATTTGCCATGTGCTGCAATCAATTCAGACCTCTAACTTCTTAAATCAAGACGAATCCTGCTAATCTTCATTTGCTATGAGTGATCGAACACGCGTTTCGCATATACAATTACAGAGGATTTTTTTAAACTTGGGAATCATAATTCGAAAAACCCTTATCTATTTTTTTTATATAATCTAACTTTTTCTGGTTGCAGCCGGGGCCAGATGATTTTCCAACTTCAATTGTAATGTTTCTATGGAATATGCATATGCATTCCATTAGCATGGAAGGAGATTATGAAATCATTTTGTTTGCCTGGCTGATTATCAAGAACCTAATTAATCATCTGTTTTATTTAACCCAAGGGAGCGCTGGCAGGTACAACTGTAAAATATCAATCTATTACAACAAACTTGAAATGAATCAACATGATTTACTGATTATCAGATTTTCGGTATGATTGTGCTTGAGCTGGATCATTAAAAGTACAGTAATGTTTTCCAGGTGCCCATATGGGTCATTCATTTTATTTATGACATTTTCCCAACATCCTGACATGCAAAAGACTTACTCTAGCATGGCAAAGAGGAACACAGTGCAGCATGGTTATACTTGGACCACTGAGCAGGCTGGAGATTAAAAGGGAGAACATTGAAGGAGATGGACTCAAAGAATTTTTTTAAAAGATGTTTCTGCTAAGATGCTCACAGCATCCTCCTCTTGCTACCTGCTGTGTAAGTGATGTAGGGAGTTATTGAAGGAAGAGTTCCAGACGGCAAAAGTAAGGGCGCTGGGGGGGCCAGACTGATAAAAAAAAATAAAAAAATCCTTAAAATAACTGTGAACCATATAGGGTGAGCTAGAAGCTTAAAAATGTTGTTTTACTGTACATGTAGAAAATAAAAAAAAAAAAGATTGAAAATAATCTATACTTTGTGTTAGCAAAACTTGCAAGCAAATGCCTGAATTAGATGAAAATTTTATTTTAAATGTCTCATGCTTATGACATCACCTGTGGCACGGTATGCAAATTAACTTATTTTCAATAGGAAATGTGTAATAGGCATATCAAACCATTTTAGCTGGAGAATTAAATATAAAAGTATGAAAGAATTAAAGTTAACATTTTAGAAACACAATAATATTGACATACTAATATAATGTATTAATGTTATGCATTTTAATAGTATATTTACATTAATATGGGATTTTTAAAAAAATTTTATAAAAATTATTTTAGATAATGCTTAATTTATATAATAATTATTATTTTTTTTTTAACTTTTTACACATTTTAAAAAAATTCGGGGCCATTTTGGAAAGACTTTGGCTATGTATGGAGTAGCTGCAGTCCTCCCATTGACTTCCGTGAGAGGACTTTTGGCTATTTCCATAATAGCTGAGGTTCTCCCAAAATGGCCCAAAAAGAAAAAAGTTCTCCTCCACCTACAAGTCTAAGGGGAGGATCGAGGCTATCATTTCAAAAGCCAAACTCCAATGGAGTTCGACTTCCGAAAAAATGTGGGCACAAAGACTGAGATCCCTTGGGTGGTCTCTGAGTAGACCCAATTCGAGGGTTACCCAGATCCCCAAAGTGATCTGATTGGATCTGAAAGTCAGAGCTCAGAATCTCATTAGAAAATCGTCGCTCCCTGAGTTGACTCGTATGTTTTCCGGGAAAAGTACGTGAGGTCAAAATACTCATAAATATTCGTCACTTGTTTTATTTTTTGTTGTGTGAATCTTCTTTGTAATCATAGAACAATCATTTAATCAATGGGCAGAGGAAGCATTACCTCCCATGAATAGAAAGCACGCACATGATACACTTCATAAATAGAGACGTAATAAGCTTAATGACCCTTGACAGCTACATTAGTCTTTTTGTATGTAAGGAAAGGTTAGTCCATCTATCTATCTATCTATCTATCTATCTATCTATCTATCTATATCTGTCTGTCTGTCTGCCGGTCTGTCGCTCTGTCTGTCTGTATGTCTGTCTGTCTATCTATCCATCCATCCATCTTTCCATCCACCCCCCCCCCTCTCTCTGTCTGTCTGAAAGCAATCTCTCATCTATGTATCTATTTATCTCTCTTTCTTTTTCTCTCACTCTCTTTTTCCATGTTGGCCCGCCTATGTATCTCCGTGTCGGTCTGTCTCTCAATGATGCATTAGGACCTAGGTGACCGTCTGCGGCCCCCCTGCTGCCGATCAACAATTCCCCAACAGTCTTTTACAAATTTCAGAGAATAATGGCAGCTGCAGTTCACAAACAGCTGGAGGGTCCCATGTTGACACTTAGGGGAGTGAGAGATGGACTTCTATGGATACGCACCTACCTGATGGCACCGGAAACAAGGAATTACTAAAAGGGGATTAAACTTATCCCTGCAAGGACTCCCCTCTCATGATTAAAGGTGTAACCATGATTACATTAATACTCCCCGCTCTAGGTTGGGTGCACATTGCCATGAACTGCAGAGATTCCAATCTCTTAATGCAGCCATAAAAAAGCATCTCACTGACAAATGCCTGGTAGTCATGGGGGGGGGGGGGGGGTATACAGCTGATCAGCAGATAATCTAAGATATTACTCAGCAGGGAACGTATCAAGAGAGAATTGAAATCCCTTAGTAGAGCGCATTCTCCTGTAAGACTTCTAGTTCTTGATTTTTAACCTTCACACTGCCGCAGACTCCGCAAGCCTTGGACATTTCATTTAATCAGTCAGAGCGGATTCTCTTGTAAGACTTTATTTGCTTCTTGAGTTTTAACCTTCTCAGTGCCAAGCGTGCAAGCTGTCAGAGGTGAAGATCCAGGACGGCAGGCAATTGAATTACAGATCCAGTATGATCACCAAGCTACCCTCTTACTTTAAGAGAGTTAAAATGCATATGTCATTATTTTAGAAGCAAAATGTTTTCCTAAGATAAAAAGGAAACTGCTGGGAGTCCAGGACCTCTCAAAGAGAGAGAAAATGACCCCTTCACTGCGTGGGAGTTAATAAAGTTTTCTTTGCCCCTTTGGCACTAAAAGGTTTAAACAAATCACAAAACATTGTAGAATCCCCTCTTCCACAAAACATAACCCCCAACAATGATAGAAAGGACATAGTAACTTATATTGACCCTCACGGCAAAAAACATGATGATTAAGAGGACTGAAATTGGGTGGAGTTAAAAGGTTTTCTAGATTACCACGTCCTGCATTTTCATGAAAAAAAAAAAAACCATGAGCAGCACATTAATAGTGCTAGAGAATATGTTTAAGCTCATTTGGTGGATGGCGTTTCCCTTGAAGGAACTTGGAGAGCTGTTTTTTCTCCACTGAACCATCTTACCATTAAGTACATTTCTGCCTTCCACATAGAGTAGGTAAAATAGAACTTAGGGGGATATAAGTGAGAAGGAACATTCCATAACTGGTCTTAATACATAACAGAAGCACAACCTACCCCTGATTATGACAAATACAACTAATCTGCTGCTACATTAAGCAGAGTATGACTCAAAAAAAAAAACACAGCTCAAAAGTACAATCGAGAATCCAGATGGGTACGATCTCTGTATGTTATAAATGTCTGGAGTGTAAATATTATGGCTGGTTAAACAGACTAATAATTGAATTTACCGGTACATTAAAAAAAAATACAAATACAATGCTGGTGGCTTTGTGGCTTCTTCAGAGATATGTTAAACACCACATGTGAGTCCTAATCTTCGACAAAAATGTAAATTTAAATTATCAAGGAGAGAGAAGAAATTGTATCTATTTCTTATTGGTGGTATAATATAAACCTGTTTTACTGCAACGTCTGATCACCATTGTGCTGGGATAGCTAAGAAGTTATACAAAAAATAGTGTATATACAAGAAAAGTAGTGTAAAACTGTGTATAACTGATAAAACATCTGATACAGACGTATATTGTTGATTTATAAGCAAGATTGGATCAGTTCCTGTCTTTATACATAACCTCTACTGAAAATCATTGTTTTGATATTCATCATCCTTTTCATCCAACAGGAATTATGGGAGAGAAAAAAAACCCCCCCATAAATAGTTTGGAGTAGAGGGGGTTAATAATCCCCCCACCCCCTGTGATCATTCACCCAAGATCAGCTCAGTTCAGCAAACATCAATATGCCAAATATTTACATATTTGAAGAATACTGAGATTTTTGCTCATGTGCATGTGTGATTTCTATCCTTGTAATAATGGAACTAATTTAGGTGGAAAAAAAACAGATGTGTGTTTTTTTTAAAAATTAATACAGCAAGCGATATCCTAAGGAGAATGGATGACTGTAATATTTGCTTTAATATTAATACTGTCAGAATGATCTATTTATATGTTCTGCGTAAAACTTAATTTAATACTGAAAATAATTTAGAGCTAGAAAGTGAGTATATGCACATCTATATCCCCCGTATTGCATAGATGCAAGTCTTGATTTATTGCATGATTTTTTTGTGTCTGTGAGTAAATATCAGTATATCATGCATGTCATGCTAATATAATATCCAGCTATGAAAGTCTAACAGCAGGATACATTAATGTTTGGCTCCCAGTATTAGAACTGTTATTGATTAGTCCTTTTTGTTGCGATGTGCTTCGGTACAGACAACACTACTTTGGGTCTATTCACTAAAATCCCTGATTGGAGGTCAAGATTAGAACTTATCTGGACTTCAAACAGGCTCTCTTTCCCCCTCGGATGTCACATCTCGGTCTTGAGAACCGGTATTCACTAACCATTTGGTATATATCAAGATGAGGTGAAGGGGAGTGAGAGGAAACTCATCCAGTTGGACTTGGTCTAAAAATCCTTCAGCCATAGAAAAAAAATAAATGAGAATAAAAAATAAATACCCCCCCCCCCCACATAAAAACTCGATTTTGGTTGGCTTCCTTAATGCCCCGGGGGATTTCTTACACATTTGGGGTGGCTGGGCAAGTAGCACTGCTCTCCCTACAAAAGAGCATTACCAAGAGCTGCTTTTACTCCTGGCACTGATTATAAATATATATATGATCATATATTCATGATAGGTGGATTTATTGTTTTTTTTTTGTTGTTGGATGGCCTCAAGATGAAGATTTGACAATTGATCTAAGCTATTTTTGAGACCAAGTGAAACTTGACCTCCGATCTGATCAAGCGTCTTTTTTTGGCATCTAGAAATGGACAGTGATAAAGTGGCTTGTAATCTACAAGGACATTTAAATGTCGTGGAAGGTCTTCAGGGTCCACGATTCACATGTCCCAACATCACCATGCTATCTTGAGAAATGTTATCCCGACTCAGTGGTTACTGGAGACTCCCTGGATTAGGAGAAGTTACCCTTGAAATATCAGACAAATTGTTTGATTAAACCATCAGTCTGCCAGATTAAGATATATTGACTATGCCTTACAATGAGCACATTGGAATCAAATACCATCTGTGATGTTTTAATTCACCGATTTACAAATGAACAGTGCAGTCTGTCATGAAAACCCATCACATCAAACATCTTGGAAGATGAATATGCAGTAAATACCACAGTGTGTTTGAGACAATTATAAACAATTTTAGAGAAATTCTTAAAAAAAAACATTTTATTGTATTTATTAGACATTTTGCCTTTTTCTGATGTTTATATTTGTTCATTGGCTATTATTGTTTTTTTTTTTTTTTTAGCAAAGAGTCATTAATTAGGTGAGATCTGTATATGTACATAGGTCTTCTCTTTTCCTTAATTATAGACCTTTCTTGCTGTTATTTAATTAGTAAGAATAGTTTACTTTTATCTGGATGACAAATATCCACATTCAACTTAATTTTGCTGTTTAAAAAAAAAAAATATTTATAGTACATACATTTTATACCATGAGATATTTGGTGACCATGCTTTTTTAGCTCATTATAACTACATCTCTCCATGTTCATTTTTGTAACTTGTTGATTTTATAAATTCTGTAGTTGTATTTATGCTGAACATTCATGTGCATTCAAGGCACAATATTCAGAGAGCATATTCGTGACATAATTGAGTGCACATTTTTCTGACGTACTACACTATTAGTGTGTTTTGTGTATTTCTTTTCACATCTTGTACTATACTGAGAGGTTCATGGCATCAGTAAATAAGAGCTATTCACCAACAACCCTTGTAGTATCAGGTTGTATTATTTCAATTAAAGCTTATACTCTCACACATGGTTGGAATTTGCACATAAACACACATTTTTCGTGTTTTTCTTGAGATATAGCGTTGGTGCTTAATAGACATGTGCAAAAGTAAAATTCTAATTTCGTTTTCGTCCATTCGGACGAAAAGTTTATTTATTTCGTCTAAAACGAATTTCGTTCATTACTGCATTCGCTTCAGACGAATTTCGATCATTATATTCGTTTCTTTTTATTCGTTCGTACGAATCAATTGACCTACACATTCCATAAACCGAAAGTCTATAAACCAAACTTCGTTCAGTTTATAGACTTTCGGCTTATGGAATACATGTAATGCTATTAGCTTTCTATAAACCGAACTAGAGTCCCCATTCATAAGAATTTCTTATGAATGGGGACTCTAGTTGGGTTTATAGAAAGCCAATAGTATTACATGTATTCTATAAACCGAAAGTCTATAAACTGAACGACCTTCGGTTTATAGACTTTCGGTCTTATAGAATACATGTCTAGTGCTTAATTACCTTCGGAAGTGCGGACGCCTTAATATTTGTGTTCAGTGTTTATTGTTGCGATCCAGCCTTTTTTCTCTTTTTTGTTTGTTTATATTACAGTAATTTTATAACCCACCATGTTTCATATTTCCTCTCTCTACTATGTGATCTCATTTTATAGCCTTTTGCAGACATTTTAGATGAATTATTGTGTTAGATACAGCCTATCACCAGAGAAATAGTGCTTATTTAGTTTCTTTTCTGTATAGCAATGTGTTCAAATAATATTCATAGAAATTTTCCTTTGCACATAATGTAAGGAGATCATATGGACAATTATATAAAACAAATAATAGCAATGTCACCATAACTTACAAAAAATAGTGTGGTTGATAATATTTCATTTTAAACTTTTGAAAAAACTTTTCTTCTAAAAACGTTAATGAAAAAGGATGAGTAAATTTCTTCTTCCGACTCCAGTTAAATATTAGCATAGCCAGGTTTATTTCTATACTGAGTTTATTTCCTGATCCCCCTAGACTGGGGAACTTTCGTAATCATCTCCCCACCTACCACCTCGGCTGCGAGTCAACGGGAAACGTCTAACAAGGTTCAATTAACTTCACAAGGAAGAGTAAATATTTTCATTTGCATCAATTTGTAGATGTAAACATGGCAGATTTAATTAATGGATGGGAAATTGTAAATGCTATAATTTATAGGCAGAGGCGCAGGCAATTTATTGGAATGGATGACTAACCCTACCTGATTATCCTTATTGCCTTCCACGAAGCTGGAGGAAAACACAAGACTTTTGATACATTAATGGGTTGAGAGTTGGCCCCCCGGGCCAGTGGAACCATGGCATCCATCCTGGATCTTTATTCCACAGAGGAGCTCCTGGTGACACCAGGCCGTTACTCCATGATATGTTATGCAAGTAAGACAGAGAGGGTGGGGATTAGAAGTTAAGGTATAAATGAGTTTCAAGAATGTCCTCCGATTAGTTAAAGGGACACTGTCAGCCTATACATTGCTTTTACTGCATCACTACCAACTGGGAAGGATTTTTTCCCCCTGCTTCCTATCTGTATAATCAATCCATTATTTTTTAAACATATTAATAATTATTAATAAATAAGTATTTATTGTACTATTCTTATTGTGTTTTTCATGGATCGTTTCAAGCAATCTCTACTCACTCCTTAAAGAGGGAATAATTTGGACTGGTGCTTAATTCCGAGCACGCTTAGTAGACACACCCCCCAGTCAATTTCTGACCAATGGTAAATCAGCACTATGATGTTCTATGGCCATGCAGAATGGAAAGAACATAGAGTAAGGTCCCTCCTGTCAGGTGCCTGTGTGCTTTCCTGCACCTATAGAAAACATATTCCATTGCAGATCAATACCAGAAACAATGGGGGAATATTGTGTATAATGACTCTTTGGAACAGACTCAAGAAAGGCACAAACCCAGCAGAAATGGCATTATAGTGCAGAGTCCCGGAGGGCTGGTGAAATGGGAACTGATGTATCATTGTGATGCACTGCACAATCAGGCCGACACATTAGAGACCCAGTATTGGACAAAACCAGAAAACTAGTTTTCTGTATGGGGGGGGGGGGGGGGGGACAAATCCAAAATCCAAGAGAATATTTAAAAGAAGAAAAACTACCACAACTAGAGGACATAGTCTTAAATTAGAGGGGAAAAGATTGAAAAGTAATATCAGGAGGTGTTACTTTACTGAGAGGGTAGTGGATGTATGGCATAGCCTTCCAGAGGAAGTAGAAGAGGTACACACAGTGAGGGAGTTTAAGTATGCATGGGATAGGTATAAGGCTATCCTAGCTATAAGATAAGGCCAGGGACTAATGAAAGTATTACTTTACTGAGAGGGTAGTGGATGTATGGAATAGCCTTCCAGTAGAAGTGGTAGAGGTTAATACAGTGAAGGAGTTTAAGCATGCGTGGGATAGGTATAAGGCTATCCTAGCTATAAGATAAGGCCAGGGACTAATGAAAGTATTACTTTACTGAGAGGGTAGTGGATGTATGGAATAGCCTTCCAGTAGAAGTGGTAGAGGTTAATACAGTGAAGGAGTTTAAGCATGCGTGGGATAGGTATAAGGGTATCCTAGCTATAAGATAAGGCCAGGGACTAATGAAAGTATTACTTTACTGAGAGGGTAGTGGATGCATGGAATAGTCTTCCAGTAGTAGTGGTAGAGGTTAATACAGTGAGGGAGTTTAATCATGCGTGGGATAGGTATAAGGCTATCCTAGAGATAAGATAGGGAACTGGGGACTAATAAAAGTATTTAGAAAATTGGGCAGACTAGATGGACCGAACGGTTCTTATCTGCCGACACATCATATGTTTCTATGTTAAAGAGGGGTGTCGGCACACCCAATATGAACTATTACAAGAAGTAAGAAGGCGTTTTTAGTATCGGCAACATCATCTAAACAAAATTTAATTGAAAGAAAAGTAAATACATTGCAAAAATCAGTTTGGCATTACTCAATCCTCATGTTGGTCTGCAAAGGGCAATGCATTCAGAAGCCAGTCAATGTTTCAATACTTTTCCAAGAAAAACCCAAGTTTTGTTTATATTAATTTCCTTGTCTTCCAATGTTCTGGAGCATTTATATGAAATCGACCCAGAGACCAGAGTTAGTGTGCATTGATTCACTTGTTCGGATCCCATTAAGAATTTATTGTGCAATTTAACAAGACCCAAGACTGTTATAATTACTGTCAGATAATCGAGGCACTTCTTCTCCATATTATTATTTCAGTAATTCTGTAAGACGTCTTGGTCTATTTTACAGAAACGCAGAGCACATTTGCATTAATCAGCGTCAACCGTTAAGTAGGGTCGGAGATGTTGAGATCAGGTTGAACCGTTTTCCTAATTTTGGTCTGGTTTGCGCCCATCCCCCCTTCCTGTAAAAAATAAAAAATTCCCTGTAAATTATACAGCACGCAAGGAGAATGACTCATCCTGATAGCAGTCTGCGGTCTTTTTTAGCTTATCGTCACGATCTCTATTTGACCGGACTTCATTATGGTCAATGGGGTTTATGTATAAAAAGCTCCCACAGGTCTAAAAAGGTGCTTTGTTTACGTATATTTGCGCCCTTTTATAACTTCCGACACTTTGCAGTGCGGGATGGAGACCTTCACCATAACAGTGTCTGTTGGAGTTTTTTTCCGACATTAATCAGGCTGTTTTTTTTATACATTGTGCAATGAGGACAGATACAACCCGGAAGTTCTTTTGTGGCAGGGGCAGACTCCCAATATTTGTCGTAAGTCTGATTTTTACATAGGTGCACATGCCGATGGCATCACTATTTGGTGCTATCGAGCGTGTGCGCCGTTTTTATACATAACCCCCATTATTCCTCCAGGATCTGGTACCTGATCCTCAAACGTTGTCTAATACCAAGACTAACCTTGGACATCGACTTATGTTTTTCTCAGTCTACCGTATGTCTGGAGTGGAGAGAACCTCTTTGCTCTTTACTTTCAGCAGTGGTTGGTTGTCCTACTCATTTTTCCTGTAGAAAAAGCAGAGATTCCTATAGTCTGTTTTGTCTTAAATTCCAGTATTACTATGCTCTCAGAGGAATAAGCTACTTTCTGTTCATGTGGGTGTAATCAAATTTCCAGTTTGCTCTTAAACTGTAAGTCTATTACATAGAGGTTGTTAATATGCTACAGATCTCACCACTGGAGGCTTTTCTGGGGGCTGGTCGGAAAAAAAAAAAAAAAAAAAAAAAAAAGAAGCAAGACCCAAGATGAAAAAAAGACGATAACATTTTTACAAGAGTTAATAAAATAAAAACAATAGTGAAACAAGTTTATAAATTTCAGAAACATATAAAAACAAATAAGGTCTCACTCTCCGAATGGTGCCGAGTATAGCACTACACCGGATCAATTTCAGAAACATATAAAAACAAACAAGGTTTCACTCTTCAAATGGTGCCAAGTATTGGAATACACTGGATCAATTTCAGAAACATAGAAAAACAAATAAGGTTTCACTCTTCAAATGGTGCAGAGTGCAGAACTACAACAGATACAATAACTCGAAAAAATAACGATGGATCACACAATAATCTATAAAGTGGGGTGTCTATTTTCACCAAAGTTTCAATGCTTCAACCCTATTGGACAAAGACCTGATTGGTGAGAACATAAATCTCACTTGATTGAGTGCTGTGTGGTTCATCGTTTTTCAGAGTTATAAGGTTCAGACCTCAATATTTCTGTCCAGTAGTCAAACAAACATATACTGCTTCTTATCCTGTTATAATGAGAGATTTCTGTCTGAATATTTAACGTTTAATGCCTGCGATATATATTTCTGCATCTTAACTTGTCCTACTTTAATAAAAAATAAATAAAAACAGTCTGTGGTTAAATGGTCCAAGCACAGCTAATTACAATCATTGCACTCATTAATTATTATCTTTCGTTTCGTCACCTAACATTTATCTCTGATTATGAACATGTTCCTAGACGTGCCCAGCCTTGCAGAGCCATAATGTAAAGGAAATTTAAACGAAAATAAACCTTTAACACGTGGAACTGCAGTAATTAGATAAAAAGATAAAAAAAAAAAACAGTGACAAAGACTGTATAATATGTGTTAAAATTGTATATATATATGGAATCTGATGCTATTCTATCATTGATTGCTTGCGAACCTCTTACCCAGCAGGGCAGTGCCACCTTAGAAAGGTTCTTTGACGCCAAAGCTTTTATATATATTTATATAAATAAGCTTTGGCGTCAAAGAACCTTTCTAAGGTGGCACGGCCCTGCTGGGTAAGAGGTGCGGAAGCAATCAATTATAGAAGATGCCCAGCTCTCTCTCCCTCTACGAGGACCCCATAGTCCAATGCGGACCTTGCTTATGTGACAGCGCCACCTATGGACTGGATGCTAAGCATTGCAAAGGGTGAACATTCCACATTGCTTGCCCAGCAGATCTATAACAGATATACAACTGCTGACAAGTCATTATCGAACAGTTTCTAAGGCAGTAAATATCTTCAATGACCTGCCTGACCAACATACATCACATGTACGCACAGCAAGCATGCCCGAGCCAATTATACTGCCATATTACCATAGTTATCGGTGATTGCTTGTAATAACATCAATGCAGACTGGCTTCCAGAGGCTTTAACACATATAGTTACAGTGAGACTCGAAACTTACAATGCTATTTTAAAACCATTTCATATGCAACTGAAAGCATTGTCCTGCATTGGTGTCAGAGGGCAAAGTATAAGAGTAAAATTGGGGTAATGGGAGAGAATGTGGGGGGATGGGAGAGAATGTGGGGGGATGGGAGAGAATGGGTCTCTATCATTAAACATAAAGTAATGTGTTTTAATGGCTGAGAGTCCCATGGGTGTGAAGATCCAGGTGTTGTTATGATAAGCACAATTACACTTTTAGCGCTAACTTAATCGAGATAGCAATTTTAAAACATCCTGTAAGATAACATTATCATTCAAAAAATAAAATGTATTTGTTCTGGGTTTTGGGACAGGATTCTCCCTATTCGGAAAGAAGCGGTGTATATAATTCTCAACCCGCAACTCGTCTGGGTTTGGTTGGAGTCTGTGGATTTAAATTGGTGCTAAATCGCCCTTAGCAGCTTGTAACCCGATAGAATCCTACTTCTGTAGAATATGAAAGAACTTTGAATAAAGATGCGGCTGTGTAACAAGACAGCGCTGATTGGACAGTGCCATGGCCACACATTCAACCCCCCAGTATCTTGGGGACATCAGATAACTTTCCTATTTACTTGTCATCTATCTGCACAGGGCCAGTGGCAGAACATTGACCTTGGAGAGGTGAAGGCAGACATGGTTTGCTGGCTCCCATGTGGCCTACATTACCAATGATTCCCAGACTACCAATCCTTCCTGGCTGACTTTGGTGGTACAATATAAGGAACATATTTTCCCCATATCCTTCATTTTGGGCTGCGGGCCCCTCACTACCACCGGTAGCTCTGCCACTGAGTAGAGCATCATGCCCCCTGAGTGGCACTGCCATCCCTTGGCATGTGGTTTAGAAGTGAGGATGGTATTCAGCCATAGGTTATCCCTGTAAGCTATCCCAGAAGTACAGCAGCCATCCAGACCTCCTCCATTCCAATATGAAGCTGGTGTAATTGGAAGCATATGTAGATGCCACCAGACTAACGAAACCTAGGACAGAAACATGAAATATATTGTTAAAAATATTTTAAAAGCAGGTAAAACTTTTTTTTTTTTTTAAATAACCCAAGGTTCAGATTTTCTCAGCTCTAATGAGATAAATCTCTTGTTCTCTTTAAACAAGGAATACGGCTAAATCTTTTGTGTGTTAACCTCTACCAGTGATACTCCTTTTCTGAGTCCTTTACTGTATCACGTTTTGTCATGCCCTCTCTCTTTCTCTCTTACTCGTAATGATTTGTATCCAGTATTTCATTGGTGTCACCTGTCCCCCTTGTGTTGAGTGCTGACACCGCTTCTCTTATCCCTCCACAGACACAACCTACATATTACCCAACCTCACAAGTCAATTAGGCTACACCTGGATCATATCAGTGGGGTCATTTGTCAGAGACTTCCATATAATGTCCCCTCGTTATGGGCTGTCACAGACTCTGACATTAACCCTTTTGAACACGTACCCCCCACTGGAGGAAAGGTTAAAGGATCTTAACATGTATAGCTTGTAGGGAAGATAAGACAGGAGGAATATGATAGAAACATTTAAATACATAAAGGGAATCCACACGGTAAAGAGGGAGAGTATATTTAAGAGGAAAAACTACCACAACTAGAGGACATAGTCTTAAATTAAAGGGGCAAAGGTTTAAAAGTAATACCCCCCCCCAAAAAAAATAATAATATCAGGAAGTATAACTTTGCGGAGAGAGTAGTGGATGCATGGAATATCCTTCCAGCAGAAGTGGTAGAGGTTAACACAGTGAAGGAGTTTCAGCACGCATGGGATAGGTATAAAGCTAAGGACTAATAAAAGTATTTAGAAAATTGGGCAGACTATATGGGCCGAATGGTTCTTATCTGCCGACACATTCTATGTTTCTATGTTACATACAGAGTTACTTACACTTTTATTTCCTATTGGTGCAAACACATAATTGGTTTGTGGGTGGCTTAACCTATGAACAATGAAGTACCTTTTTAGCTTAAGCATATATTAGGAATGCTTTATTATATGTTATTAGTGTTTGAATAAAACTAATTTACTTTGGAGATTCCGGTAATCCGGATGGTGCATTGGAACAAAATAACAAACCATCGCATTACAGATATTTGGAAACTACATATCCTGTGATCTTTATTCAGGCTTGTGACTGCCATCCCTTGGCATCTGGTTTAAAAGTGAGGATGGTATTCAGCCATAGGATATCCCTGTAACCTATCCCAGAAGTGCAGCAGCCATCCAGACCTCCTGCTTAGATGCTTAGATGCCACCAGACTAACGGAACCTAGAACAGATAAGTGAAATTTATTGTTAAAGATATAAGCAGGTAAAACCATTTTTTTTTTAAATAACCCAAGGTCCTGGCAGAATTTCCCAGCTCTAACGAGGTAAATCTCTTGTTCTCTTTAAACAAGGAATACGGCTAAATCTTTTGTGTGTTAACCTGTACCACTAATCCTCATTTCCTGTACCTCGTTTTGTCGTGCCCTCTCTCTTTCTCTCTTTTTTTTTTTTTCTTTCTTTCTTTTATTATAAACATATAAAAGTACAAACATACAGAAGATAATCCAGTACAAAGAGTTTCATCGAATGGTGAAAGTAAGCAAATATTTAGATTGGGTTATCTTAAGATTAGAGGGGACAATGTAACTAATACATAAATAAAATACAATACAAATACATACAAATTGTAAACGTACGATGGGGAAGTTGTACAAAGGGTTGCCGGAGACCGAACTGGAGGGATGCCCAAGGCCTCAAAAGATGTTTCTCTCTTACACGTAATGATACACCAGTATCATGGCATATGTAGTTCTCAAACATCTGCAGTGCCATCACTGCCTCAGCTAAACTACCCCTTGAGTCCAAACATTAAGTCACCACCTTTCTACAAGTATAATAAGCGTAAGGCGGTGCAGGTCAAAGCATTCGACCGCTCTACCAAGTGAAGGCGGTACAAAGAGAAAGGGTCCCATGGGAATAATAAATCCCTATAGGTCTGGTGGAGACACCAGAGGAGCATCTGATGTTACAGCTGGGCCCAAGATACACAAGATAAAAGAGGAACCAAGAAGTTAACATCATGCAACAGCACGGTAACAATCTGAGAATCCAGTTAAATCAAGAGCTCCCAAATGTTTTGAGATAACCCCCCTTCCTATTTTCATCACAGTCTCACAAGACCCTCTGTGTGTTTTGTCGTTTCCTCATCTTTAGCCCCCTCTCATTGTGTAGCAGAAAACAGAACAATACTGAATACAAGGACCAACACTTTATCCAAGTTATCCCACCCCCAGCAGTCATTGCATGCCCCTTTAGTGGGAGATCCCCCCCCCCCCCCTTTGATGTGCACAATGCTAAATGAATTATTTCTGAGTACTTATGTGTAAAATAAAATGATGCATAGTGCCAAATGTGGAGCAATCACAATGGAAAGGCCAGTGAAAGGCTCCTAGAATTGTTCTGTTTTTAGAACTTTGCCTTTGTTCTGACAACAGGCGCAGTAGAATTTGCTTATTGCGCATCACACCGCATGCGCACACAGTTACGGCGTCAATCAGACGTAACTTTGCCAGAAGTGCGCCTGCGCGAGGGACACACACCACCTCACGCCCCCTTCGGATCAGCTGCGGTGACAGGTAAGTATAAGCGTCTTGGTGATTATTGTCATTTACTAGCGTAGCAAGCAATTGGTAAAACTTATATCAGTGACATGCTACGCTAGTAAGGAATTTGATAGAACACCCTATAATGTCTCTCTATAAAATACCCTTACAAAAGATATAGATACAAATATAAAGAATAACTAGTGCAGCTCCAAATTCATTGTCCAGATAACGAACATCTATCACGTAGTAACGACGAAAATTCAACGCAATTTTCGAAACTCTCCAGGAAAGCCCAAAACACTTAAGTGTTTATTTCCATTTGTAATATGACCCCGTGGATGCACCTGACATCATTTGATGGCTACCTAATGAGAGCTCACTTAATGGCTGTATTACAGGAGGGAATGGAAAAATGCAGTCTAAAGCCTCTTTTAAAACGGATGCAAGCAATTTATCTACATAAACACAAGCAAAATTGTACCGCTTTATCCCCAGGAGAGTGTTTTAAAAGCTCTATATCCACATCTGTCCCACGAAAGATATAAAGCGAAAAAAAAAAACCCTCCCCAGCTAATCAATTCCTAATCAAAAGGAGGATACGTCTTCTATATATTTCCTTAATTTATTCCCCCAGGGGGCTTAATACATTCAGACAAAACTGGAAGCTGAGAACCAATGTAAAATAGATTTCTTTTTGTACATTTATGATGCTCTCAATATATACAGATGCCCTTTTCACAAAAAAGGAAGACTCTGTCAGGTGCTAATTGACCCTCTTGTTATATTTTTATATTTTCTTCCCTTCGTAACCTAGATTCTTTGTGCAGTGGTCCCAGGAGGTCTTATCTTTAAACTGCACTTACATCTAAATCCCACTTCTGGCCCCAACCCGTTTCATTGATCTAGCAGGGCTGTTGAAAATGGTCTTTACCTCTAAATACCAGCGTGTGGGATTATCATTCTTTAAAAAGAAGCCATTATGAAGAAAAGAAACACTCAGACATAAACATACATACACACAAAAAAGAAAGGAAAATATCTTGCTGGATTAATAGACGAACATGTCACCCATTAGCCATATTAGAAATATATGTGTAGGGAAATCCGTGGGGCGATTTATAAAGGATTTCACTGGACTTATTACAAGTATTTTTTACATTTTCCTTACAAAGACTAAACATTGTTTATATTGTGAGTATAGAATAAAAATAATGAAAAAAACCACCCACAGTCTTAGGAGAATTGCAAGCAAATTAAGAGTAAATATGGCTTTTAGATATGTATGTGATGTCCCCTGTTTATGACATCACCAGTGACTTTTTTTATGCATATGAACTACTTTGTAATGTGTAATCTGAAAATCAAGCCATAAGGTGATGTCATAAACAGGAGACTTGCCTGACAGTGCTCTGTCTCCAAGGCTAAACAGTACATCTACTCTGTAGGCTGTTGCACCTGATGGGGTGAAATAATATTCCTTGAAGTCACCAACTTGACCTCACTTTTTCCCATTTCGGCAATCCCTGCATCCATTTTTGCGATGTTGGCAGGGATAGCCTATATATACACGCGGATACATCATTAGGTGCTATTAGCTCATGGACCTTAATGCATAGAAATATTCACAAATAGACACAATGACTCTTTGGTGCAATGTTTACAGAATTGCCGCAGTCATCTCATAAATGCTTCATGCAAGAGTTTACTTAACACCTTGTTCCTTGTGCACCAGATCGGTCGTTGACACCAGCACCACCAGTTTATTAGAAACATTGATCGTGCAAGCAAACCCTAGCTTTGCAGAGTAGGAGACAGACTAGGCAGCAACAATGAACAAACAGTCTGTTTGCTTTGGCTGGCGAGGAGGGGCTGGTGATGATGTTATGTGTCTTGTGCAGATATATTCTAGCTTGGAGGTGGCTAAGCCTGCTAACAATGCCACCTCCCCGTAATGTGTTTACAGACTTCAGATGCGAACACAAAGACAAGGATTTAATGCAAAACGTGCATGATTGATGGTCTGAGCTCTCACTCCCAGAAACACAAGCCGTGGATCTTAATATCTGTGTGTTTTAACTGAACATATGTGTGCATGTGTAGCCGGGGAAAGGAATAGAAACTTGTTTCCATGGAAACTAATAACCAATATCATAGAGACGTGAAGTTTGACCTAAACAGAGCTGGGTATAGTAGACAAGAAGATGACAGGTGACAGCCAGGCAAGGATAGAAATAACAAAAAAAAAAAAATACAAAGTGCAGTGTCAGCGCTTTATTCTGAGTGATAAGCAGCAACCAAAACAGTGACAGCCCAAGAGATTACAAAAAATGTGAAACAATACAAGAAATGAAAAAAAAAAGGTGAAACACTGCAATGGTGCAGTATGTTAGACATGTAAATAAAAATATGCAGCCAGTGCAATCACAAGTGTAGGTGGTATAAATGCATGTAAAAAAAAATAAAAGTATCAGACAGCTTCCCCACAATCCTCAGATGTAATATGGACACCTTGAAATAGCAGATAATCACAGTAAGCAGCTCCAGGTAGAAAAGGCTGGCTTCATGTTCCTCGCCAGCTATTTCTACACATTCTCACGATGAGTACTGGAAGAATGTTTCTATTAATAATCTATTCTGGATTTTATTATCATTATCATTGCCGTAGTAATCTATGCAGTGAGCACATGTTTTCCCGAGGTAGAACCACAATGTCACAATGCCATGGGCCATGGGCAACCTCGATCCGGAATGAGAGTTCTGAGTGAAAGAGGTCTCGGCCAAGCAGGAGACACTTCTCCACTCTCCTGATTGGCTGAGAGTTCAGAAGCCTCTCCTGATTGGTATGCCTGATAATAGAGGCGTTAATTTCCTGAAACAGTTCATGTCTGGTAATAGCGGGGTTCATTTTCTGAAACTGCTCATGTCTGCTAGTATAGGGGCTAATGCTCTGAAACTGGTAATGTCTGGTAATAGCTGGGTTAATTCTCTGAAACTGCTCATGTCTGGTAATAGAGGGGTCACTTTTCTGAAACCGCTCATGTCTGGTAGTACAGGGGCTAATTCTCTGAAACTGCTCATGTCTGGTATCAGAGTGGTTAATTCTCTGAAACTGCGTATGTCTATTAATAAATGGGTTAAATCTCTGAAACTGCTCGTGAGTGGTAATAGAGGGGTTCATTTCTTTTAATTGAATGGAAGAATTTTTCCAAATCAGAGACTGTAAAAATAGTTTTTACTGGGAATGTAGAAAATAAAAAATGATTGAAAATGATCTATACATTGAGTTACCAAAGGTGCAAGCAAATTAGGTAAAAACATGTGTGTTTTAAATGTGTCTGTGGCAGTCTCCTGCTTATGACATCACCTGTGGCCTAATATGCAAATTAACTGTTTTTCAATGGTAAATGTGTAATTTGCATACCGTGCCACAGGTGATGTCATAAGCACGAGACTCCCACAGACACATATGAACAAATTTTTCTCCTAACTTAGGCATTTACAGTATTGTTAGTACAATATATAGATCATTTTCAATTAATTTTTTTGAATTCTCTACATTCGCATAAAAACAATGTTTGGGGGATACAGTCCCTTTAAATTTGAAATTCCCGGTCTCAGTTTTTGTGAATAAAGTCCTAGGGGAATTTTTTTTTAGGGGGGGCAGCTAACATTGCAGTTCGGAGGCAGGGATTCTCAGGACTACCCTTCTTAGTATGCTCAGCCGTTGAGAACCGAAGCCTGCAACCGCGCAGCGTCAGAATTTGCTAATCACGGATACGGGATTCCTCATTATCTCATGCCATAAACGTCTCGTTTCCTCTTGGCCTTATGTGCTGCTGGATAGGTCATTCAGTGCATTGTGCTAGAGTGGTCATTGGTACTGCCTGCCTTAACTGTGATAAACTAGCTGGCGAGGGCAGTATCAATCATGCTTTTAAATGGGAAAATACATTTCCCAGGCTTAGGTAAATCAAGTGATCTTTTAAATGAGGCATTGCAAGGACTTGTCTCATAAACTATCACTTTTTTATGGGGACTGTGTTATCTGTGTTAGAAAAAATTCTCTTTTTTCCCCTGTTCTCACTGTAGGAATGGCTGTCCCTTTAATTAATTATTACCTCTACTTTGGTGCAAATCACTAACATGCGACAACGTTAGACCCTGATGAATATTATTAGGATTATTTATCGATTTTAAGCTGTGTTGAATCGGGAGCAAATTAATTGCACTGTATTTAGAAACATAGATCACCTCATTGATTTAGAAACCAGAGTCCCCGCAACGAGTCTGAATGGATTTACACGGGCAGGTCACTTAAATGCAACTGAAGGTTAGTCCACGGTGCTTACAAAACTGTCTATTCCTTGTGTTCATTTCAATTTATATCACGGTGCTGGAAGAGTTTATACCGAATTTTGGATTTGAAAGAGCTGAAGTGTGATTTGATGCTGGCATTCTGTATAAAT
Organism: Pelodytes ibericus; assembly: GCA_036172795.1. Lineage (NCBI taxonomy): Eukaryota > Metazoa > Chordata > Amphibia > Anura > Pelodytidae > Pelodytes > Pelodytes ibericus. The sequence goes on along the minus strand of CM069866.1, from coordinate 10,128,164 downwards.
CACATTTTTAATATTTGTCTAAAGCCCTCCCCCACTGATTACTCTGCACGTATACTACAGGTGCAGGAAAACTGATTATATAGACAATGATCATATAAAGTTGTGTTTCATTTAGTCACTTCCTGTGCTGCTGGAATACAATGCATTGTGTGAAATCTAAGTAACCTTGCTCTTGTACATGTAGGATCTATTAACATTAGCACTATCACCATTTGTTGTATTAGCTCTACTCTATTCGATGTGCTGCTTTTAATACGAAATGAATAAAGGATTACGTTTTATAAGGATTACCTGCCCATGTGTGTTTGAGACTTCTTATTTTCGTGGATCTATTAACAGTGCAGTCCAGGTTTCTTGCAAACGGCTGTAATTTCACAAAACTTCTTCTAGCTGTAAGTATTTTACATTTTAAACAATGCAATATGCAAGTACAGTCCCTTTAATTCCTGAACTTGCTTGCAATTCTGCTAACACAATGGAAAGATATTTTTTCATTCCATATATTTGCAGAATAAACCATTTTTACGTGTCAGAGCCCCTTTACATTTTCTTTAAGTGGACCTACTACTTCTATGAAAGAAGTATAGCCTTGCTAAGAAACAGTACCCGCATCTAGTTTTATATACACACACACGCACAAGGCTTTAGACTCATTATATAAATAATATCGAGATATTGTGCACACACTTCCAGACGATTAGATTGTCTGCTAGTCGCTTCTTTCATGTATATATGATTTTATTGCTCTCTCGTGCTTCAGTGTCTGTTCTGCTACATCAGCAATAAATCATCCGATACGGCTCGTCCTGTGTTAAGACAACTGACTGATGAAGTATTAACGCCAGTGGAAGAGATGACAAACATGCTTGTCATCTCCCCTTCATTGTCTTGAGTCCTTAACCAGTTACAAAAAAAACAACAAAAATATATCTTAGCTAAAACATGAACTAAATGAACTGCACAAATCAGGCATTATAAGGGTTTACTCAATACAGAGAGAATTGCAGGGAATGGGGATGGGAATTACAAACTTTACCCCAAAGTAGCCGAGTTGCAAAAATTCTCCTATGGTTTACAATTCCCATGTCAGTTCCCTTTCTATTGAGTAGACCCTAGAGTGTTTACCCAGGAATGACACATTTCTAGTTTTCAAGTCGATCCTGCCCATGTTACTTTTGTCCAAAAAGATGTTACCGTTTCCCAATTTAGTGGTCCTCATTTTGTATACTTAGGCAGGGTGAAGGGTTCAATCATCCCTGCCAGGAAAAGGAACCTGCAACAATGTGCCTTGAGCAGATTCTGCCATTGGTGCATAAGTTCACTGAGATATATCTCGCCGGCTAAAAATATTTTTCCTTAGAGACTGAATATTGTGAAAAAAAAAACCATACTAAAGGGAAGGATTTGGATTCCGACTCAGTTACTTTAAATTTAAGTTTGGAATACCCTTCTCCGTTTCCTGCAATTCTCTCTTTATTTAGCAGACCCTCAAGCGCTGGATAAATAAGCAAATAGGAAAACGTTTTGCAATGCATGTATTATTGCCTGATTTTTTTGCAGTTCACTTGTCAGTTCCCCACAGTTATTTTGTTTTAGTAAATAGACACCAACACTACTTCTTGATATTTATTGGTAACCCTGGCCCTGTGTGTTTGGGAGGTTTTAATATAATCAGTGTCTGGAAGGTTATTTTGCTGCACATATAATGCAGCCATTTTTTACTTTCATAGTGCGACGAATAACAATATTCATACTATAGATGTAGTTATAAAATAACATGCCGTTTGAGTTTTTGTACGTATTAGTCCAGTGTTATTATTTAACTTGTTCTCCCTTCACATCCAGCTGATTATTGCAACCTAGAGGGCTACACAATGTTTTTTTTTTTTAATACCGTAGAATTATGCACAGCGTCGGAAATGCACAGATAAATATAACTAGCGGTTTCCAATTGTATTGCTTTTTATTCTGCGGCTCTAAGTGGCTGTAACATGCTAGACATAAATCTAGAACCAATATAACCTGTGTGAAATAGGTCTCAGATGTCATCTATTGCTGTTATTTATAAACTACTTCCTCTGCTTCCAGCGGTTTATAGTATTCGTTTACACGTTAGCTCACTTATAATTATACTAGAACTAGTGCTCTGTTTGTTTCACTGATTGGTATTTATTCTATCTTCATCTAACATGGGCTTGTGTATTCTTTTTAGACATATTTCTAAACCTGGAAACATTACATTTTTCTCTGTCCATAGATCTACCCCTTTCTCTCTCCGTCTGGGGGCTGTAAGGGAGCCGTCTCAGATTAATGGGGGTGGATAATTCCAAAAAATTAATTGGGTTGACTGAAAGCAGCCAGGTCTAGACAAGGAATGGACAAAGTCAAATACCACTGATACTTTATTTATTTCTCTGGTTCCAACCTGTCAGTTTAACTATACGAAGTCTATTCAGTTGGGTCCCACAGTAAACACTTTATTCCAGTTATTATCAGCATTAGATCTATGTAAACGAATAATGTTGCAATCAGTGTAGCTATTTTAGGGGTCCTTGGATGAAGAGCGTTACCATGTTACTTGGCTTGGCTGGGGGAGGAGGGAAGGCTACGTAACTAGGCTTTTTACTGAGGCTACTGTCATGTGCTAAGCCCTGTCTGGGGGATATAGTCCAGGGGTAAGAAGAGGTAAGCCATACTAGGAGGGGAGGATAGACCTGTCCATAGAGTCTAGCAGGAAATCTGCTAGTCCAAAGTCAGATAAGGTAACAAATTGTGATAGGTCAACACACAGCTGGGTCAATACTAGTGTAGAGAGATGTTGGCCTGTAGCCTGGCATACCATGTCTCAGGAGCTGACTGTACCTGAACCCTGACTTCCATGTTCCTAGCTCATTTCTTTACCAGTTAACCCGCTTGTATTTGTATAATTTCTAGTAACCATGAATCTACAAAGCCTTGTTATCCCTTCAGTGGTGTCTGGTCGTGTGCTGACTCTCTGTCTAGAAAAGCCACTTCCGGTCACTATACCGTTGCCAGATTATTGTGGTTCCTGCTTGCATTATAATCAAGCCGAATTCGGTCCGTCCTACCTTCCGACCTCGGCCTGCCTGACAACGCTTTTACTTTTTCGTTCCAACTTCTCAGTTCTGCTAAAGACCAGATTGCCACTCAAAACTAAGAGGCTCAACCACCTGGGTAACGAGTGATTACTTCCGGCAGAAGACTTTGCTGATCTGGCTGACTCCAAAACCTGCTACATCATTATCAATACAACATGGTACATGGCACATTAAGTCTGTGTCCCATAAAATATATGGTAAACTGCAAGTGCTTGAAAACCATCTTTATAATGTTTTGTAAAACTGTAGAAGCAAACATCAGCAAAAAGTTTTAAACAAACTTTATTTATTCATGAGAGAGGAACATAAATGTGTTTTTTTTTTTTTTAGAATACAACAATAAATATCTTGCATTATTTAAGCATGCACAGCAGGCACATTAAATGTTCATTTATCTTTAGATGATTATACATAATGCAAAGAATCGCAGTACAGTAACCTCGCCAGATCCCTCACGCTCATTTTTATATATTTTTTTTTGTTTTATTTATTAGAGTAATAACCAAGGCATGCATTTGTAAACTAAACTGCTTCAGCAGACTCCTTGTTTAAACACCAAAATATATTTGGAGTGAATGGAGAACGCATTTTTACTTAATTTTTATGTTATGTTATTTATATTATTTGTGGTAACTTAAAAAAACATCTAGAATTGTTATTTAATGATTGTGAATTTGTACAATTTATACTTCTCTAGATGTCTGGATATCTAGAGAATCTGGATGGAAACAGATTGTAACGGCTTTTTTTTCCATGCTCTGCTTATATCAAAACGAGTATGATAATAGTACTTATGTTTTTGTTTGAAGAAAGGCTTGCCCAACGGGCATTGTTTCTTCTAGAGCAAGGGTCTCCAAACTTTTGGACGCGGCCTGCGGTTCGCACTCCTGTTCGTTGATAAGTGTATTTAAACCAGTGTTAGAGGCTTCATCTAAGTCCATGATAATGAAACGCGTCGGGTACTTCCTAATGTGCAATTAAAGATAAGCATTATGCTGCTATTCCTGCAAGCACACTCAGTTAAAAGTAATTCTTTTAACTCAACAACACTTCACATGACCTGTTCTACAAACTAACTTTCTTTGTTTGTAGTAGATTCCGGCTGTATCTCTTACCTTGTTAGAAAATACTTGCCAATATGATAGCTCCACAGCTTCCCTGGCTCTTTAATGACCATGAATACATCCTATTTTAAGTCCTTAAACTCTTTTTTAATTATTTGATACCTCTGGAACTTGGGAATTTATGAAGTGATATTATTATCTTGTGGGTGAGTTTGGGGGTATAGGGAGATGTAGTCAGGTGCATGACTTAAAATCCCCATCAGAGGGGGGAGTGGGGTGTCCAAAGGAAAGTGCCAACCAAGTTCGGCCAGTCCTGACCTAGGACTAGATGCCTAATACTGCAGAGAGGGAACTGCACTCCAAAAAGTAATCAATTTGCCCTGACACACTCTTGTAAAGTGTCCATCAGACATAAAGTGACTTAAGAGAAGTATATTATCTAAACCTATTATTTTTTTCACCTTATTAAGAAAGCTCAGCCACTAGCTACAATAGATTTCTACTTTTACGAGGTCTGTATATTAGATAATGAGGATCAACCTTCAACACAGTGATGATTGAATAACATTCCCCAGATCTCATGGATTTCTCCAATTCTTTATTTTCTCCTCCTTCCTCCCCCTTCTCATGTCTCCTGAAAAACTAGCTCATTTTATCTCTCCCATAAACCATGGAAATGTCGATGAGTCGATAAACTCAGCTCAGGATGCGTCAGGATGAGTTATGAAATTTATCTTGTTGCACATCCGACAGGCTTTTCCTTCAGCCCTGTTACTTCTGTTTTATCCAGTTTCTGTCCATTTCCGTACTGTAGCTTCCCTCGTGTCTGTTGATAAGAAGCTGCAGGTGTTCTGATAATGTAGATCATCTTTCAGACGAGCGCTCGTTTTTGAGCTGACATATTGCGTCAACGGTAACCCCCCACAGATGTCTACCAGCCAACGCGGAAGAATGAATAGATGGCCCCATCCATACAGGGTCAAACATGTAAATAACGAAACCAAAAATGTATTGATTCATACCCCAAAAAATGATAAGCTCCCTAAAGCATGCAATATATTTTAAATCATATAGGTTACTCTGAGTAGGAAATACTCCTGAAAAAGTTGAGGACCCCACAAAACATTTGCAGAGTCCTGGTGTCGTAAAAACCCCTGTCACCAAGTGCCTCAAGGACTATTTTTAGATAAGCACTTTGTCAATTCTAGTAAAAAGGAAGAAATGGATCAGTTCTATACTTTTTGGTTTATTAAACACTTGCTTTCTTCTAAAACTAAATCTCTTTAGTAAAAAAATATACTTAAGAAAAAAATAAAATAAAAAAATAAAAACTTCAGGAAAGTTTGATGTGAAGATTATATGTTTCTTTCTTTAAAAATAATGGATGGTGGTATAGCTTTTCAGCAGATGTGGTAGAAGTTAGCACAGGGAAGGAGTCTAAGCATGCCTGGGATAAGCATACAGCTATCCTCAATATAGGAAATAAAATGTGAGTATTTTACAGCAGCTAGAAATATGTACGTACTTGATCAGATTGGTTCTTATCTGTCGACACAGTCGATGTGTCTATGTTTTTCCCGATATCGTTGATAGTTACAAGACTGTTACTTTTTGGACCAGAGCATTAGATGGTGATGAGTGATGGTTTGAACCTGACAAAGATCAAGTTACTATGTTTCTTTGGCTGATCTGAATGGAAGATACACAAAAGGATAGCTACAGAATCTTTCTGACATGCAGTACGGTGAGATGCTTCCTTTTCCCAAAGGATCGGAGCAGATTGTCTGAATCATTCAGCTGCTGAATATGGAAAGTGACCTTTTCAATGCCCTTCACATGTTTATTTACACTGTTATTTCTGAATTCCTCTAGTCTTGCCAAGTCTTCTGAATTATGTAAGTGATTATTAATTCTTCTACTTTTGCCATACTGTCAGACTGTTTACCCTATGGATTTTCTAGTAGACATAGCTCTATGGGGCGAGGTAATAACCAGCAATGTATGTAAAATATATTACATAGCGTTACCAGGCACTTTATCATGCATTCAGATAGGGGACCATTAACCCTTTCTATTGATGAACTCAAATTAATTTATAGACAAGGCGATCCAACCTTTTTTCAACTATTTTTCCTTTGTATTTATTTTCGGACTCTGAATATTTTGAATTTTTTATTTTGTTAATTACAATACAACATTTATTTTAGAAATGATTATGAAATAAAGAAAACCCAAAATACTGGTGTATAACATTATAAACAGATGGCTTGTGCTTAGATCTTTTTTTATGTCATGAAAGAGAAGAGTTGGGAATGAGTCAGAGAGGTGGCTGAGCCCGACTCATTCACTTACGGTACTATCAAAGTAATCTTGCTGATTAAACGATTGCGCACAGATAAGATTTGAATGGATTTTTTTTTTTAGCAGAGTAAGCTAGAAAAACAAGTCTAAGCACGTGAAAGTTGTGTTTTATTTTACAATCTTATGAAGTTTGACATCTATATTGCTACGAAAGCTATTTTATTGCTTTTTAGACTGTGGGATCTCCTCGGCAAAGAGAGAATTGCAAGGCACTGAGATGGGAATTTTAATCTTTAAGGGCAAAGTATATGGGTTGGAAAAATTCTCCAGCTACTCTGGCCTTCAATTTAAACAGGAGACTACAAATAATAATATCAACTCATTATTTCTTCTTCGTCTTCATTCTTCATATCCTCCCTTCCTTTCCTGTTACAAGAATACCTCTTTTTCATTTTAAATTAGAGGATATACACTCTGTCTTCTTATCATAGAGCTATGCCTTTGACTATTATCAGAACTGTTACTTGACCCAGTTCCTGCGCTGATGATGAAACCTTCTCTGACCTTGGCCTACTCTTCTTCATTGACCTCTTTGACCTTGATTCTGATTACAGGAGCTCTAACCAGTACTCAATGCTTACAGTTGATAATGGGTCCTTAACATTTTACAAATTCACTATTTAAAAACAAAAACAAACAGTTTATCCTTAGGGAAATAAGAAAACAAATGCACACAGTAAAAATAAAATGGATACTCCAAATGGGGGCCAAGATTTTAACGATCTATCCATGCAGATTGTGTAACCTCGGAGCTGTAATACGCACGTGAGTCTATTTATATTTCCGAATCTCTGTATAAATGGACTGTGTCGACTTTCCTGTCCTTTTCATTTGCCTTAAAAGCCTGTTCATTTTATCATTGCGTATGAACCCATCAGGACTGATGCAGAAAACGATGGAGTGAAAAAGCAGGTTACGCAGGGGTCACCGAGCAGTATTTAAGCACGATTACATTTATGAGGATGAAAAACCTATTCCGCTGAAGGATTGCAGGGAGGGATACAGGGATTGGGACACAAATAGGAGAACTGTGTTTATAAAAGCCCTGTTTCTATTTAGCATAACACTGTGTGCGTAGATCTCCAAGCAATGACATCACGAACACAAAAATATTCCAGAAATGTGCGGAGAAATCGCAAAAAAAAAAAAACGCACTGGAGTAACAAACGCTTAAAGAAACGCTTAAACCGGGCAAATACCGCGAATGCAGAGCACGAAAAATTATGAAAAATTATCTATATGTTGTGTTAGCAGAATTGCAGGCAACTGCCTTACTTAGGAGAGAAAATGTGCCCGTGGAGTCTTCTTCTTATGACATCACCTGTGGATTGATATGCAAATGAACTGGTTTTCAATGGGAAATGTGTAATTTGCATATCAAGCCTCAGGTGATGTCATAAACAGAAGACTCCATAGTTTAAAATTCATTTTTCTTCTAATTTAGGCATTTACTTGCAATTCTGGTAACACAATTTATAGAGCCTTTTCAATCATGTAAAATCAGTAAAAACAATGTTTAGGGGATACAGTCCCTTTCAAATATTTTTTTCCTCTGGTGCTATGAATTGATTTCTCCCACTTTCGGTGCCTTGTTACTGTCCTACATTAGTAGCAATAGATAAAGTGGAACATGTTGGAGAAGGGAGTGAGTTTAAATAGAATAAAAAGAAATATCTTGGGAAAACAACACTGGGACCATGATGGGCACAGAGTATGAAAGCTGAGCTGGCAACAGATAGCAACAGATCTACCAAAGTAGATCAAACCAAAGTATTTAACCCCTTCACGACCTTACGACAAGTTAACTCGTCATAAGAGCCGCAGCATTAGCGACCTTATGACGAGTTAACTCGTCATGCAGTCTAGCCGGCGGTGCGCTCCGTGTGCCTCGCCAGCTAGTCTGCAACGGGTCCAGGACTAAGCCTCACACCCGAGGCAAAGCTCCTGGACCTGATCGGTGGATTTCCGGGCATGTGATCGCGGTGATTGAGTGATCACCTCGATAACATGCAAATTAGATGCAAAGTCAGCCACACTGCCTCTAATTCACTCCCTGTGCTTCACATTCTTATAGTGAAGCACAGAGAGTGACCTGTAAGTAAAAATAAATAAATAACATACACAGAGGTAAAAAAAAATAAAAAATAAAAAATTAATCCTTTCATTGCTGATCACAGTTTTTAACTGTGATTAGTTTCTTTCCACTTTATATATTTATTTAATAAAATGTAACCCCTGCATGCCTGTTGCATGATTTTTACTGATCTGACATCGCACTCTTCAGAGTTTTTTTTCTGTCTTTTTTGTTTAGGGGGATTTGGGAACCAATATTTTTCTTTTTTATTAGTTAGTTAATGAGGGGGGGTAAGTGGGTTAGTGTTGCACTAGTTGTGTAGCTTATTATTGGGAAAATAATGGGGAAAAACTTTTTTTTCCTCAAAAATTTCCTCTTTTATATGTATTTTTTAATACTAAAATGTAAATCATTTTTATGTATAGGGTATCAAAAGAAAAGCTCTAACTGTCCTTTAAAAAACAACATATAACTTGTATGGGTGCGTTAAATGAGAGAGAGGAAAATTATGTTTCAAAAAAGCGTATTAAAAATTTAAAAACACTCTGGTCCATGGCCCAGGAAATTCCCTGGTCCTTAAAGGGTTAATGGTTGATACTGACAGTGTAAGTGGGGATCCAATAGGGGAAAGGTTAGAGTGAGCTGGGCCAGAATGGGCAGGGCTAGTCTTGGAACGTTAGAATAACTATAGGTTAATTGAATCTTATAATTATGGACAATTAGGTGAAAATATAATTATTAGCTGTCATAAGCAGGAGAATCCACAGACATAATTAATGGGGCATATTCTCCTAATTTAGGCATTTTCTTGCAGTTTTATTAAAACAACAGATCATGTTGAATTATTTTTTTATTCTCTACATATAAATATAATGTTTAGGTGATACAGTCCCTTTAGTTAGCGCACTGTCATACTTTGAAGGTTGAATCAAGTTTACATAAGGCATGAAGATTTAAAGAACCTCTCCAGTCTGAAAAAAATACCTCTGCAAAAAAATGCATGCTAAAGTTGGCACTTTGATAATAGAGATACCATTTGAAATGTTGCAAGGGATGTAAATGTATGTTATATGTTTTAAATGTGTCTGTGGTGTCTGTGGCTTGTTACATCACCTTGTGACTTGATATGCAAATGAACAATTTACCAATGAAAATGAGTGCATTTGCATATCAGGCCACAAAGTGATGTCATAAGCAAGAGACCAGGTATAGGTCATTTTTTTTTTTATTCTCTACAGCCACAGTGTGAACAATTTGCAGGATAACAGAGACCCTTTAGGCTTGATAACCTTTCACCTCATTGAGATATCATTGCTCACCCCCTGCGGTAGCATGGGAGGAAGTTTAGAAGCATGGATTTATAGAGAAGATCTTTATTGATCTGAGTATATATTTGCTTTTAAGCCAACACTGAGAAGCCTTGAGCAACACTGGACTCTGGATAAAAGCAGCCAGACAGGCTTTCTAACAGCATATGCTTGGGGGGGGGGGGGGGGGGGGGAATCGCCTGGAAGACTTCCCGCGTGGATTAATAGCCGAGAGAGCTGCTTAGTCCATCCGCTTTATCTATAGAAGAAAGGGACGAAGGAAGACCGAGCAAGATATCAATAAAAGGCTTCTAAAGCTTGATTATCATCAGATATCAACATGCAGTGCCTAGCATTAGAGAGCAAAGGGCAATGTGGGGTCAGAGGTTCCTTCATAGGGTCAATGGTCAATACAGGGAAGAAGAGAAGGCTTGTTTTTTTTCCCCATTGTACAGAACTATATGTTTATTACAATATGCTGTTGGGTGGGTGGGGTGACAGAAAGAAGGAACTGTGGATGGAATATCTCCCCAAGTCTCTTATCCCAAGCGATGCAGAGTGTAAGTACAAGGGGAATGGACTGTTTGGTAACATTCTTGAATACAGTTCCCAGGATGTGGTGGGCAGAGCCTTAAGTGGGAGCAGTAATGTGACATCAGTGCAAGGTTGAGCTTCAGCCTACTCAGTACAGAGACCGGGGTGTTGGAAGATAGTTTCTATGCCTTTGGCCTTTCAAAGCCAGTCAGGAATTCATATTGTTTAGTTAGTTCTCTGTGATACAAGTTTTTTGCTTTTTAGTTTTGTTCTGTTTCCTAATGAATGTGCTACATTTCAAATATCTGCAACCAAAATAAACAGAAAAGGGTAATTATAACCTCATTAAATGAATGAAGTCTGTATGAAACCAGAAAGACTGTGCATAAAAACCCAGTCCCAAAACTAAGGTACCAAGTCAGGACATGCTTAAGTCACAGAGGATATATCAAAACATATGTTTGAGAGCAAATATGGCCTACTTTAGAAGCATACTACTCATCCCATTTTCAAACATGTTAATTAGCCTCTAGCTAATCCAACCCAGCTCTTACTAGCCTCAAACACTAATAGGAATAACATATATTACAACCCATCCAGCTAGAACACACATCATTTATCTCTGGCCAAACCCACCTAGCTACAGCCATCCCTAATACTATTACTACCACCGCATTCCCTTTGACCTCTTCACTCACCTTATATTTCTCATGTCCCCCACTCCCTGTATGTCATAAGCTTGTGAGCAAGGCTGACAGGATTTAGCCCCCCTCTATACTCAGTTGTTGGAGCTATACAAATAAATGTTAATGTAATGTAGTGTGTATTTTTTAAAAAAAGATGGTTGCTGATCAGAAAACATATATATATATATATATATATATATATATATATATATATATATATATATATATATACATATATAAATATAAAGCCTCTATGGCAAGTAAAGAGAGCCATTCCTCTTTAAATTGAAATGCATTTATGTTGCAAAGCATTCAATTTGGATATAACAATGGCTTTCTTGTGTTTGTTATGCACAGCACATTACATTATGGTCTCCCATCAAAGGGGAGTAGATATCAACATGTAAACAGTGTAATTGAACATTTTCAGCACCTTGGACAGCAATCATGGACCACTCCACACACACCATCTGCGGTACCTTGGACAGCAATTCATTCTGCATTGTTATCCTAGATTCTTTATTGATTAGGTAGAAATGTGTTTTCCGGATATATATCCAGGACGGGATCTCTGCAGCCAAATACCAGGTGGCACCTGTTTGTGCACCGAGCGATTATTCCTGGAGCAGGAACATAGATAGGAAAACACTGCCATTTTGCAACTGTTCCATCTCTAGATTGCACAGAGCCCCTCTTTTGTCTAGTATACCTTGGAATAGACAGAGCTGGCTTACGCATTGGATTCACTGCAAACATTCCAAATGCAAGTAGCCTTAAACAAGGCATTTGTGGATGTGCACCAACTAATCCTCGATAATGAATGTTTTCATTTTACTTAAATGAATATATAGCTACATGCATGCAGCTTCTACTCAATCAGAATTTTATAAAATTCTAGAAATATAAAAGCAAAAATAAATGGTGCCAGAATTTTGATGGAACTTCACAAAATTCAAACGACATATGTTTATGTAGCTGTGGGGGAACATCATAATATTGGTTTTGTTGCCATTTTTGTTGAGATCATTTTTTTTTTACATTCTATAAAAAGATAAATAGGCACATTAGCTTCAAATAAATTGGTGAGGATTTAAGAAGTGGGATTCATTTCGTTGACTAAACATTTTCGTCATAGTTTTCATAAACGACATGTTTTCAAACAATAACTAAAATCCATTGCAATTTTCATCAACTGACTAAAATGAGACTAAAATCTTAGGGAGGGACTATTGCATTTACAGATTTGGAGTTCTGGTTCTCATGGATCTCTGCAAAAGCCCAGTCCCCTCACTCTATCTGCCATTGGATTGGCTGAGACACAGGCTGGAACAATGGCCAGCAAACTGCAGAGGAAGAGGATACTCCTCCATCTGATTCACCCGGTACTGTCATGTGAGTGTTTCCCCTCCCATCTCTCTAGCAAGTTAACTTAACACTATGTAACAGCCTTCTCAGACCTGTTCCCTCCCATCTCCATAGCAAGTTAACTTAACACTATGTAACAGCCTTCTCAGACCTGTTCCCTCCCATCTCCCTAGCAAGTTAACTTAACACTGTGTAACATCCTTCTCAGACCTGTCCCCTCCCATCTCCCTAGCAAGATAACTTAACACTTTGTAACAGCCTTCTTAGACCTGTTCCTTCCATCAGGCTTATCAGAATTCCTTCCCTCACCGGGTGACCCTCTCACCATACCCAGCTCCTCAACATTGTTTTTTAACTTTTTTGTATTTAATAAACAACATTTTAACTGGACACTCACCTGGTTCTGGAGTTTTTTGCCAGCATCTGGGACTCCTCTATCCGCGATTGGGAGCAGCCCTCCTGTGTTTTGTATCCTGTATTCGGCTGGAGCGCCGAGAGGAGTAACCCACGCCGGCATCCGATTGCAGTTTCCAGCTACTTGCTCTTGACCTTCTACTGTTCCTCCCATCTCCCTAGCAAGATAACTTAACACTATCTAACAGCCTTCTCAGACATGTTCCCTCCCATCTCCCTAGCAAGTTAACTTAACACTATGTAACAGCCTTCTCAGACCTGTTCCCTCCCATCTCCCTAGCAAGTTAACGTAACACTGTGTAACAGGCTTCTCAGACCTCTTCCCTCCCATCTCCCTAGCAAGTTAACTTAACACTTGTAACATCCTTCTCACACCTGTTCCCTCCCATCTCCCTAGCAAGTTAACGTAACACTATGTAACAGCCTTCTCAGATCTGTTCTCTCCCATCTTCCTAGCAAGTTAACTTAACACTATGTAACAGCCTTCTCAGACCTGTTCCCTCCCATCTCCCTAGCAAGTTAACTTAACACTCTGTAACAGCCTTCTCAGACCTGTTCCCTCCCATCTCCCTAGCAAGTTAACTTAACACTTTGTAACATCCTTCTCACACCTGTTCCTACCCATCTCCCTAGCAAGTTAACTTAACACTATGTAACAGCCTTCTCAGATCTGTTCTCTCCCATCTTCCTAGCAAGTTAACTTAAAACTGTGTAACCGCCTTCTCAGACCTGTTCCCTCCCATCTCCCTAGAAAGTTAACTTAACACTTTGTAACAGCCTTCTCAGACCTGTTCCCTCCCATCTCCCTAGCAAGTTAACTTAACACTTTGTAACAGACTTCTCAGACCTGTTTCCTCCCATCTCCCTAGCAAGTTAACTTAACACTATGTAACAGACTTCTCAGACCTGTTCCCTCCCATCTCCCTAGTATGTTAACTTAACACTATGTAGCAGCCTTCTCAGACCTGTTCCATTCCTCACTGCTGGAGATTTAGCCGACTAAAAACTAAAACTAAAATACGACTAAACTAAAATGCTATTTTAGTCGAAAGACTATGACTAAAACTAAATCAAAATTTGCCGTCAAAATTAACACTGGGGGTTAAGTAGTAAAGGTTTTGAGGGACAACCAACAGCATCTTTGGACTTAGGTTCTGTACAAAAATGAGGACTGCTAATATCTTATTATCTGGGGTCATCATTTTGGCAAAAAGAGGCCATTTCCGCCTTGCTGGGAAAATGGTCCAAGCAGGATTCAAAAGATTACTCCCAGGCTCCACTGGCTGATCCCAAACACATGTAAACAAAGGGATGTGCAAACCTGCCAGCACTTAGAGCTCAGAGCAGCTTTCAGTCACAGCTTTGTCTTTGAATTAATTCTGATTAGAAAATGGGTCCTAAAAGCTGCATTTGGCAAACTCTGCAGGAAATAAGCTAGAATATTCTAAACTGCTCAAAGCAAACGCATAATCTATTTGCAGATTTTTCTTTCCTTAAAGAGGATTACGGAGTATCACAGAAATAAATCTCTTTTGCAGCTGTGATCCATGGCATGTACTACTGTCCTTTTAAATATTTCAGATTGTCACATAGTAAAAAAATCATCATTGTGCCTTAGGTATAGCCCAAAGGACATTATAGGCATGTTGCACTGCTTATTTTTAACTCATTCTACCATCTAGAGCAATAATGGCTACATACCCCTACATAGCCCTATAAGTGACTCAGAATCATGGGATATGTAGTTCCCACAAATCTGCTGTGCCAAGGTTAACCACCACTGATTCAGTGGCATGGAGTTGTGAAATTCCAGGTATTTAGTGGAAAGGGTTAGATAGATCTTTAACTTCAATGGGCCAATTGTCACAACCTTACCTGTCCATCGTTCACTCTCCTTCAGAAGACATCTTCCCACACTGGTTTCCACAGAGGCCTTCTTTCCCTTTTTTAATAATTTTTTTGACATTTGCATCAATCTCCGTTGTTTTATCGGGGTACACACTGCATATACATTCACAGATTTTTCATCACCCCCCGCATCGAGCCTGCTTCATCGCATCTGGGTGTGATTTCGTCTACCCGTGTGTACCAACCTTTCTTGTTTAACGTGACCTTCCCCCCCCCCCCCAACCCTACCTTTTCTCCTGGACCTTGCTTTGAGTTTACCTGGTTGATGGCTCCACCAGATATGGAAAGGTCAGCTTTAACTGGGGTTTTCTAGTCTACATTTAGCTTCCTCCCTCTGCTCCCCTGTGTCTCTCTGAGGATTAGTTGAATTTGATTCTAGCAAGGCATGTTGGACAGGTGGAGTGAGATCTGTTTCCTAAGAGCATTGCTCTTACAAGCTCCCTGGACCATTGGGGTAACATACTGCAAAATCATCAGTCTGCTCCATCATCTGGCTCTCCAAGGACTGTGATAAATATCCCCATTACTGCAGTCTCACTGGGATATCATGTCACAGATTGTCACATTTGCTGATAACAACAAAGTCTTTAGCTACACTGTAATAATACTGGTCATATTGTCTAGAGATGAATGGTGGCCATAGGATTGGCCATCCGTGGAGATACTGGCAAATAATTTTACAAGTCCCATTAAGCTGGAATAACCCAGTCTATACACGTCAGAAACAGAGAGGAGGGAGTTATGTCAAAACTGAAAAACCTCTAATAAATTTACCCTGTTTTGTAGTTGTCAGAACATGTTCACTCAAAATATAGCAAATAGGTTCCCTAATACATACATATTAAACTGATTGGAAAACGGCCCAATTTATTTGGAAGTATTTACATTACTGTAATGTAATCACCTTTGATATCGACTCTTTATTACAAAAGTCATTTAAAACATAGACTGGTTATAAAAACATGTTACGCAGTAGCTAATACAGTTCAAACAGATCTTACACAATTTAATTTGGGGTCTTTAATACACATCATCCCCTGCATAATGAGAAGTGTCAACTCAGGACTAACCCAAATATGTATAATAAACAATGAGATCTTTCAGTAACATCTCTTATCATAGCTGGCATCATTTAACATGCCGCTTGGCACGTGGGTGTCTTGTTTGACCCTCTGGGCTGGTTGGCTCTATAATTCTCTCGTGTGAAATTCCTACTAATTAGGCTGACTACTTATGTGAATATCTTTTTTTTTCAAATAATAATGGAAATTTTGGAAATTAATTCTTCTAATGTTTGGCTCAGTAACTTTTTTTTTGGCCCTGACCCTAGAAACGAAAACATACCCTGTCTCCAAATACGTGTGCTTACCCCCCCCCCCCCCCCCCACCGATGCTTTGCACACTCCCATCTTGCTCCAGAATTCAGTGGAAAGCGCCATCGTGATCACGTCCAGTCTGCTTAGAGTCCGTCTGCATTCCCCTGCACGCCTTCTAATCCAATATTAAAAGCACAGAGATCATTAACAGCTCTATTTATTTGCCATCTGCAAGTGGTTTTAACTGTCACCGGGGCTCAGGATTATATTGACGTTCGTGACAGAGATGGATCATCTGCGTCGCCAGAAGTCCCGAGGAGTTAGTCAGGAGACACTCGCGGTCTCCCTGGTGGAGTAGAGTGCCTGTGGATGGGCAATCTTTTTAAGGTCATGTTGGATTAACCCTTTTTTGCATAGGATGAATACAATACACACATCAATAAAAAAAAATCCGTATGTTGATCCAGGAGGAGCCCAATGGCCTTGGAGTGAAGAAGGTTTTTTTTTTCCCCCTTTGAGATGACATTACTGTCTCCTGTGTCTATTCACTAAAATTCGAGAATAGCTCGAGGAGGTATTATATCAGGTGCCAACCTCCGAAGTCGACCTCCTAGAGCTAATCTTGAATTTTAATGAATAGACAGATTTGTGGGATTTTTTTTTTCTGCCTTCTTCTTGATCAACGAATATGGGTATGGGGAATGGTTGAACTTTTTTTTTTTTTTAAAACCTAATTCACTGTGAAACTGTATCACCAATCAGAACTGTCTCTGTGGATTTGTCTACCTGTATCTCATCCGCATCTCTGAGATCTTCAGTGGCTGTTTGTAGTTGGTGATGGGGATGTTGAAGACACACTCCAGATACATTTCCCCCCACTGGTTTATTACTTGTATCCCAAGCAGTCACGCCTCTCATTCACATTGAATGAATTGTTACTGTTTTCTTGCAATTAAACAGTATTGAGCTTAACTTAAAGGGAATCTGTCAACCTAAATATTACGGATACAGTGAATGTAAAGATTTGTGCTGTCTGTCTTCTCTATTTTTGATCGCATCTTTCGGACGACGAATCTGTGACTACGATTGGTGCATACAACAGCCTACAGCAGTATTACCTGAACTGTAATCGTTTTTTACTACTTCAAACTGAACCCACTTAATTCAGTGTTGGGAAGTATTATATTAGAGTTTCTCATTATTTAGATGTGTGCCACCTTTGGTTTTATACATAACCCCCCCCAATAATTTTTTCATCATTCAGAACAAAGTAACAGTGTGCTAAAAGTGACAAAGGAGTAAGATATTTGTGATCTCATAGAGATGCGGTATGTTCCCTACCCTCTTGATGCACATACAGAGCGAGATGTACAAAACAGCAGTGATAGTAAAAAAGTGCTCAGGAATATGAATATTTGCACTCACACTTTACACATAGGTGTTTAAAATCTTCTCTCTGGGTCTTTGTTTCTGTACATGACCTCCAAATAACAAGAGAATGTAAGAATGGAAAATACACATTGTTTAATATTAAACAAAAAATTCCTTACATTTAGGTATCAGCTTCAAGGTAGAGTAAAAGAAACAGTTCTGGTACACTGGAGTTGGTAGTCTCAAATCCCGCTATGTGCTGTCAGTTTACGCATTTCAGCCAATATGTGGGCTTCCTCAGAACTGTCTCGCTCCTTTGTCACTTTTAGCACACTGTCACATTCCTGTGTGATATATGTTTTTTGGGCACTTTGGGGTAGTTGTCTTGACAGTTTTACAGCTTGTGTATAATCAAGACAAGCGCCATAATACCTCAACACCCATTGGTTTTTTTTGTTTAAGTTGACAGAGTAACTTTAACTATTCCTACGTCTGATCGGATTCCATGCTCGAATACATATGTCCAGCCATTTTTGTGTGTGTGCTCCGTACAGGCTCCAGTGCAATATATGTATAAACACATTGCAAGTATGATTATCGTTTGGAATATTTCACTTTTCGATTTCATTCCAAACACTTAAACAAAGATATAACATTTTTAACAAATACATAAGCTTTCAGAAAGATTTAACTTTAAGATCCATTACAATAAAGGAAGGTGATTATCAAGTCAGACTCCGTTAGCAAACAACATTCAAATAGAAAATAACTGTGCCGAGAATTCGAGACAAGCATGGGGCTAGATTAATGTTGGGTATAAAAGGTCATTGTCACCAGGGTCCTATTCTAGAGGTATTTGCTCTTTTTTGTGCTTTATCTAAAAAAAAAACATTTTTTAGCTTTACCTTTCCGATCATCCGTCACAGAAGGTTTTAGCGACCTGCTATATTTCTTAAAGTTGGAAAGGCTGATACCATCAGCAAAAAGGGAAACATTAAATATCCCCAGATCTCACCTATAGGGACTTGTTTAGGACAGACAAAGAGCGATTCCTTTCATGCCAGAAGCTGAAATATAGGGTAACTCTGCGCTGCTGACATCGCTATTAAACAAGAGGTCAAAGGCCACCGTCTCGCTGCTATTAGCAGTGAATAAGTCAAAGCTTAGTGCGTGCCCTTTCCTTCAGCTCTGCTCTTATAGGGAGATGGCTACATAAACACTGGTGGTTTAGCAAATATGGAGCCTGACTTTGATCTATACATTGTGTTAGCAAGCTGTCAAGCAAATAAATAGATTTTATGTATCTATCTCTTTAATTAATGACATCACTGCACAGAACTATCACAACTGGGAACATGTGATTTGCATCTTATGCCACAAGGTGATGTCATAAGCAGTAGACAGAGTAGACGCATCAAAAATGTATGTTTCTCTACATCTATGCATTTGACTGTAGGCTGAAAGAAGGGACCTCCACATTTTTAACAAATGAAAATATAATAATAATAATTTGTTTTCAGTTCTGCTAACACAATGTATCAGTATTTTTTTATGCTTTCCATACGCACTCTTAATAGTATTTAAGTGACAGTAGAGAATACTTGTGTTGTGTTCCAAAATATAAAGATATATAAATCACGTCAGTACAATTATGACAAATGCTAGGCAGTTTACGCGAGCCACCATTTTGTTTTCATCTCGTGATACGGTATCGGTTCTGTGCTCTGCACCATTCGTTCTGTAATGTGTCTTTTCGAGACATATTTTTCTGCTTTTCCCCCGACTTTGGTTCCAAAAAATGACCAGTGACATCTGATGTGTCACTGATTTATCAAACTAAAAAAAACACAGAATGTTTCCAAACGGTGCCATTTTAAATAGCAATATCAAAATGAATTCAAATTTTCAACGATACATAATAGTCTTCACTGTCAGAAACAAACTACAAACGCTGGGCTTCCATTTAGTAAACAGTACTAGTGCACCAAAGGCAGAACCTGCTCAATGCACATCATTACAGGTTCATTTTCCTGGCAGGGATGATTCAACCCTTCATCCTTCTTAAGTAGATAAAATGAGGCCCATTAAATTTGGGTAATGGTAACATCAGTTAGACAAAAGTAACATGGCCAGAATCGACCTGGTAAAACTATTTAGGGTCTACTCAGTTAAGACGGAATTGAGAGGGGAATTTCAAACCTCACCCCGAAGTAGCTGAGTTGGAAAAATTCCCCAATGCCCCCAAATGGGAGATATTTTTCAAACTTGGCTACTTTGGCCTTAGGTTTTTAAATTCCCATCTCAATTACCTGCAGTTCACTCTTTTTTTGAGTGGTCCCCTTCTGCCATCACTTCCAAAACATGTCCATGTTTCCAATTTTTAGTGCACAGGAGCAAAGAAACCCACCATGATTTACAAAATGTAATATGTTACAGAGGCTAGATTATGAGGAACCAAAGTTCAGCCTTTCATATGGACCTGATGAGAGGAACCGACTGGTCTTAGGAGCCTGCACTCCAATTGTCACTTAGAGAATAAAGGTGTCGTGTTAACTTGTATCCAGGGGAAGTGTCTTTTTTTTTTTTTAAATAATCTACAAAGTGTTCTTTGCAAGAGCTTTTTGTTCTAATAGTTCTACAGATTTATAGCGATTTACCCAATTGACAAATAGACGGTTATCTGTGCTCTCTAATCTAACACGCGCCGAGTGAAAAGTAGGCTTGATGTGCCAGATATAATACGAATGCCAACTTCAAATTGCTTCAAATGCAGAAATCCATCCAGCCACGTCTGCTTTATATCCATTGCAACATTGTCACATAAAACGAAGCAGCCAAAGCATATTGGCAGCTCATTGGCAATCAGAGTACAGGGAGCAGATTGCTCTGCGGCTGCGACTGTTATTATGAACCAGGCAGACGCCAGACGTAACAGTATGACTCAATAAAACCAGGAGGAGAATTGTTATAGTTTCTGTTCAAACTTCAAATGTTGAGGTTTGGAAGGATAATTGGGTAGGGTGTAAAAATTACAATGGGTTTCATTGTCCAATTATATACATTTATTTTATTTATGGGAAGTTTGAAAGCTATAATAAAGTTTGCTCTTTGAGGTGACTTAGCAAGGTACAACTAAATAAAAAAAAGGGGGGGGGGGGGTGGCAATCTGTCTATATCCTGTGTCCATGGCCCCTATGTCTCATGCTGTCACACTTGATGCTGATTCATTAAATGCTCATGGTGTAACTGCATGCTACAAGAAGGGGTTGTGGTTTATGCAGATCGCACAGATGCCTTCTACCTACTGGACCACCAGGCACTAGTCTCTAGTCTTCTCTCCAAGGAAAAGTTCATAAAGTATCCACTCCCCTGGGAACATTTCAGCAGTGATATTGGAAGCTCTGCTTTGTGAGCACCAAATGCCAGGGTCAATTCAGATCATTTCAGTGATGGTCCTTTAAACTGGGCTATTCCTGGATCACCGAAATACACTCTGAATAACCCTCATAATCCGCCCCCCTCCAAAAAAGTGGGCCAAATAATAAATAAGTCATAAAAACTAATTAATTAATATGAAAATAATTAAAAGAAATATGCCTGCTATATACATTATAAATAAAGGGAAACATAAAACATCCCCAGATCTATATGGACTTGTTCAGGACAGACAAAGAGCGATTCCTTTCATGCCAGAAGCTGAAATATAGGGTAACTCTGCGCTGCTGACATCGCTATTAAACAGGAGGTCAAAGGCCACCGTCTATTTGCAGTGAATAAGTCATAGCTTAGTGCGTGCCCTTTCCTTCAGCTCTGCTCTTTTTAAAAAAAAAGGGAGTTTGCTACATAAACACTGGTGGTTCAGCAAATATGGAGCCTGACATTGATCCATACATTACATTAATAGATTTTTTTTATGTATCTGTCTCTTTAATTAATGACATCACTGCACGGAACTATCACAACGGGCAACATGTGATTTGCATCTTATGCCACAAGGTGATGTCATAAGTAGGAGACAGAGCAGACGTATTAAAAACGCATTTTTCTCTACATCTACGCATTTCACTGTAAGCTGAAAGGAGGGGCCTCCACATTTTTTATCAAATGATAATAATTTGATCAAATGATAATCAAAAGTAATAATAATAATTTTTTTTCAGTTCTGCTAACACAATTTATCAGTATTTTTTTTTTTAATTCTTTACACTCTTAAGAATATTGAAGTGACAGTAGAGAATACTTGTGTTGTGTTACAAAATATAACCGACCACTGTGATCAATATAATGGCAAGCAATGTGAAACTAAGCTGGGAAGTGTGGATATATTGCACTGGTAGGGGGTCATGTACTAAACAAGTGGAGTGGGAAAAATGTATCTTTATTTGGCTTCCATTTTTCCGGTTGCGCGAATAAATTGCGATTAGATTTGCGCACACACTAAAGAGCTTTGCTAATATTTTGTGAAAAATAATTCTTATTTGCGTGTGAAAATGACACCGGCTTTTAGCGAGCGCTATCAAAAGAGGTAGGAAAAATATGGCGCAAAGTGTAAAAATGGTTTTGCACATAAAATATACTATGTGTTTTTTTTTTAGTACATGCCCCTCGTAGAATGATGTGGCGATGTGCTACTATAAAGTTACCCTTTCACAGGGGTGAATTGTGCATTGCCAATCAATGTTGGGATCCACACTATGGAAGGGGCAATGGTTCAGTGATACACATGACATGATGGCTGGAAGATACAAATAACCTAATGATAGATAGAATAGCTGAATTTAATCATTTCAGCTCATTTCAGAGATCCCCCCCCCTCCTGAATTCAGCCAATTCAGGACTACCTGAATAGTTACAGACTACAGTTAGGGTTAGGGTTACTTATCAAGGTCAGTTGTGGGTAGAATCCAGCAGTTGGGGCTCTCACCCTAGAAACCAAAGGAATATTCCTGTTGTTTGTTCAACTTTTAGAACTTTACCAGAAAATCATGCGATGACACACGATACTGATAACTACACAACATTTTACAAATGATACCGAGCGTAATCATACCAATTTTTTTTCTTTTTCCTGTACGATGGTATTTTTTTTTTTGGTGTTGGGTCTAGTTTTGTTGTAGGCCTCAGGCCTACTCTAGTTACAATATCAAGAAAGAGAATGTTTTTGTACTACACAAGGTGGCATGTGTAGCACAGAAACCTTACAAATCCTATGTCACAACGTTACTTTACAAGCAAATTAGTAATACAGTTTAATGTGTCTAAAAATAGTTTCCAGATTGTGGGAGAAGTAATCACACGATGAAACACACATTGCAACGCACAAAGGCGTATATCCCCATATTAAAGGCGCCGTAAGGACCAGTGTATCTATTTCTGGCAAATCATGATCCAAAATTAAATTTAAGGGGACTCTGTTACCTAAATAGTGTTTATACTGTGTACATAGAGACTAAACAATGATCTATATATTGCGTGTGCAGAATTACATGCAAATGTCTCAAGTAAGAGTAAAAATGTGTTTTAAGCGTTTGATGACATCACCTTGTGGCTTGAAATGCAAATTCCACATTTGAAAGTAATACATTTGCATATCAAGCTAAGGGTGATGTCAGAAACAGGTGACGCCATAGATTTTAAATGTGTTTCTCTCTTAATGTATACATTTTCTAAAACCATTCTGCCAACACAATGCATAGATTATTTTTAATCACTTTTCTGTTGTCTACCGTCACAGCATAAACAATGTTTAGGTGACATGTCCCTTTAAATGTATGCAACTATAGGGGAAAACTATATTTGGGCTGACTATTCTTTTATCCAGGGCAGTTGATTTTTCTTTTGTAGGATAGCTATTATTTTCTGTAAGAAATGTCACCTGTGTGTTTCTAACAATAGTGAGTCTCAGAAAATCATCCGGCATTCTTCTTCTTCTGTATCATTCTACCCTGCTATTTCTATAACCCTTGCTACGCTGGTGCCTCGCTGATAAGAGCTCCCCTGTAATGCAATGTCTCGACCCGCTCTGTTAGAGCTGATAACTCACTGAGCTTGCACTTCCTTATTATAGACTGTTTATTTGTAAGGAGCATTGGATGTGTGAGGTGTAATACTGCACTAGTAGGACTGCAGGAAAGTTAAATAAGCATGTAATAAAGTAATCATGATAAACAAAGTATTTAATGAGGAAAGATACAGTCTTGTTTCCAAGTAGGTCCTCTCACTTTTACTCTGTTTACTTCCAGAGGTGGTGCTAGGTTTTTTGGGGCCTTAAGTGTAAAAAAATCAGCTGGGAGCTCACCCATGCCAGCTATGATCCGCTTCTCCATAACTGTCTACTCCGAGTTAGGCTCTATGTGTTCCCACCAAGCCCAGCAAGTGAGTGGGGGCACTTTGCCAGCACTGATAGGTGCAATCAATATGTTTTAATAGACAAGATAATAATTCAAGTTTATTGGCTCTCTATCCAGCCATCTAGGCCCACCAATGGTCAAGTTTTTAGGTATAACCAACTCAGTGTCTATTCAGTGATCTGAGCTATCACTTATCCCTGTTTAATATTTTCAGGTTCTTGAATACTCCCCGCCATTATGTTCATGGATGACCTCCATAGAGGTTATTTATGAAGAAGGTCAACTATGGGGCAATGTTTTGCTGTAAATGTGGAGCCAACAGTTGGAACATTTCATTGGTTTCCATGGGGATTGCTCAGCTTATAGAATGTTGCACCGGAACTTCTCCTATCATGTTCTGTTTGGCCATACATCTACCATCCCATTCTACCTATCAAAGCATTATCAGGTGAGGAGAGCCATGTTCATCCTGTTACATTTGCCTTCAGTAACGCTTTGTGTGTGATCCACTTACAGATAACAGTGGAGAAGGCTTCTGGCGCTAACTCAATGCCGTATTCAGTATGATGGGCCTTTTAGAGCATCTCTTGTTAAATTCTCTCATCCCTAACAGCTTGACTTTTAAAGGTCACGTCTTATATATCAGTAGAACCTATTCTCAGCTCGAACAGTGTTTATGTCTCTCTGGTGGGTGTAATATAGTATATTCTATAGGTAATGCCAGACAATCTGCCATTTAGGTGTCAATTATGTCTATTTTTGTGCTTGTCACATTAGAGGGTCTTTTATTGGACAGTACAGTAAAAACAAATCAAATTAAAAGCAATAACATTCCATATAAAAATAATAATTAATAAAAATAGTACAGTGTAATGCAGCCCAAAACACATATGTATTTCATGTGGCCCTTTTCAGGAAAACACACTGGTTTAAAGGATATTAGGGCAAAATATTTTAATTTTTTTTAGGTTTAATTGAAAGATTGCAGGAAGTGTTGGGGTTTTAAACAGAAATGCATTGATGAAAAAAAATACAAAGAAAGTTCTGTATTAAAGGGACTGCATCACCTGAATATTGTTTGTTACTGTGCACTTGGAGCATACAAAAATATTGAAAATGATCTATACATTGTAAGGCGAGGAAATGCCTAAATTAGAAGAAAATGTGTTTTAAATGTGTCTGTGGAGCCTCCTGTTAATGACATCACGTGTGGCACGGTATGCAAATGAACTGCTTTTCAAGGGAAATGTGTCATTTAAAACTGATTTTTCACCTAATTTAGGCATTTGCTTGCAGTTTTGCTAATACAATTGTAAGACATTTTTACATTACTCTTCTACAGGGTTATTTTTTTAGGGAATGTGTGATGAATGAAGCACAGAAACAATTGTATATAAAAAGGTATACTTATTAAATCAATATTTTCTCATTGTGCCTTCATCTTGGGTCTTCTGTTGACTGTCTTCTCCTCAGCCAGGAACAGACAAGACTAAACTCTCAAAAAGTGGTTCACTCAACTAAGTATCCCAAAATCCCTCAGTTACCTCCCAGAGAGATAAAGGAACCAGTTCAACCCAGCCTTGGAGGCATATGGTCTAAGCAATAAATGCAACCCCCTTTGTCACACCTATCTGTAAGTAAAAACTGGGAAGGACTGTGAAAGGCTTGTTTTCCCAATCTAAAGAAGTCATCTCTGTAACCTTGTTTACAACCACTTCTGATGTGCAAAGGACCTTCCATTGTGAAACCAGATTACATGCCCACCCCACCAAAAGCAGATATCTATGTATTAAATATAAAATAACATTTTTATAAAGGCACCCTATATTTCTAACACACTATATAGATAATTGTATTAAAAAAATTAATGCTCTACATTCACAGTAAAACCAATGTTTGCGTGATACAGTCCCTCTAAACCCTCTTTGCGCCTTCAGGGGGGCGGACATATTGTTTAGAATCTTGGGTCAGATCTTCTTTCATCTGACGCAACAAGACTCTAAACACCATGTCTGCCTCCTGATAGAGCTACACCGAGCAAAGAGGGCTCAGGAAGGTACTTTATTTGTATTCTTTCAATAAAACATTTATATTTTAAATGCCTACACTTGATGCAATCTTTCATTTTTTTTCTGTCTCAAAATTTTGCAGTCACTTGTTATATTTACTGGGCTCCTCAGTCTCCTGGCTATCGTACAATGAAAGACATTAACCTAAATTGTATCAAACATTTCACTCCACACCAATCAGTTACAGTCGTGTGAGTTGCAAAGAACTGAGACCCCAAACATCACAGTGCAGATACCAGTCGTAAGATGTGGAAAGCTCCCCATGGAGAAGGTAATTAAAAAAAAAGGTAATTGAATGTAAAAAAGGATGATGTGCTTGTGATTTTGGACCTGGACGCCTGCCCATTTGGAGTATGATTACAGATTCAGTTAACAAACAGTAAGCAGGTTTGCCATTGAAACATGTGAGTGCTTTAATCCAAGGGAAGGCGGCTCTGAACTGACCCCCAGACTATTACACAGCTCAGTTAAGCATCTGTTTTCAGTTTTCCGCTTATGGCCAGCCTTGTTATAGAAACATTGAATTTGACGGCAGATAAAACCCAATTGGTTGATCTAGTTTTCCCCTTCATTCCTTATCGGAAATCGCTGACTTTATTTTCTATCACATTACAAACTTGGGTTTTATCACGTTACTAACTTGGGTTTAGCTATCACAAGCATTTTTCAATTCCTTTCTGCCTTTACCCCATAACACCTACTTATAAATACTATTGCTACTTCATTTCATTACTCTTAAAGGGATCCTATCCCCAAAACTTTGTTTGCACAGGTTGGGTATCCCTTATCTAGAAATCTGTTATCCAAAATGATCCGTTACCCCCCCCCCAAAATTCGGATTTTGCAAATTCCCCATACACCTGTCAGAATGCAAGCACACAACAGTGTATTCAGTGTGCAGCCCCCTTAAGCTGTGATCTAGCCTTTCCATGCATGCTCAGATTACCCCACGTCCACAAAGGGTCATACAATTACACATGTGCAGACCTGACACGCCAACGGCAGGTTCCCAACGATGCCTCACATCCCAGAGACATCAGAGTAACAGGGATTTATTTGCTCTATACAGTATTTGCATTGATTCTAGTGTCTCTAATTAGAGCTGAGAGCCTTTAATACATCTTATTGGGGAAAATTATCCATTATCATTCTTCTGGTCCAAAGAATTTTGGATAAGAGATACTCAGACTGTACTGTGAATGTACAGAATGATAAAAAAAAAAAAAAAAACATTAAAAGAAAAGTATATTTAACTCCATTTTGAATGTCTGTAGTGTCATCGTCTGTGGCTTAATATGTAAATGAACTGCTTTCAATGGAAAATGTGTAATTTACATATCAAGTCACAAGGTGAGGTCATACACAGGATACACTATAGACAACCAAAGTGGAATGCCTCTATGGAAGGGGAAAAAAAGAGGGGTTGTGATTTTGTTTGGCTGTGACCTCACAGTGAGTATATCATTTAGAATAAATATAAGGAAGCAGACTCAGACAGAAGATACCTTATAGTCATCTGCAAAATTAACAAAAGGATATTTACAACTGTTTGTTGATTTTATTTGTGTATTAGACCCATCAATAGATAAGACATCACCGATAACAGGAAGACACATCAGGAATGTCCAAAATAAATCCAAATGGTTTAATGAGCTGGTAAATTTTTTTGCGAAAAAAACGAGTCTGCCAATAAATGGGGCACTAGAAAAAAAAAGATAGAAATATCCCCAAAATAGACACCACTCTTCAGAATGTTACCCCTGAAGATCCCGTGGTTAAAAACGTCCCAAAACTCCTTTAGTAAATTCAATTGGTGGGGGAAAAAACCCAGGGTAAACCAGAGACTATCATCACTTAAACTTGATGCGGGTGGCTTGGGGATAGCTAATATCATTGAGGAATATGAGGCCAGCATGCTTGCTCGTACAGTAGCCACGCAAAGGGAAAATGCAAAAACAGAAAGATGGTTTAATATCGAAAGAGCGATTACAGGTAGCAGTCTAATAAAATGTTCTGGGTTACAGGAAAGGCAGGACAGAGGGAGTTTAACAGAGGTCTCAGCTCTTTGGTCTTAAATAATATATTGATGACTTGGACTAAATTCAAGAGAAAATTAAAACTCCATCAGGATTTGCTGAAAACGGCCCTGATCCAAACCATCGCAAGCAATATATACAACGTAAAAATTCATACATGGGAAGCAAAGGGAATAAAACAAAGTAAAAGACCTATGGGACGGAGATAGTGTTAAACCATTCGCAAGTCTGGTGGACGAATTTAAGCTGGGGAACAATCAGATATTTAATTTTATGAGAGTGAAACACTACTTACAAACCCAGGGTCCTACACAATTCACGGAAATGAAATAGAGATGTTAGAGAGAATTAGACATGTGCATTCGTTTTCGGACGAATGTATTTTCGTCCGAAAATAGCATTTTCGTTCATTCGTTCGAAAAACGAATAACGAAAATGCTTAGCTAACGAAAGCCGAATGAACGAATGGTTAATAAACCAAAATCATTCGTTCATTCGTCCATTCGTAGTACTATTGGCATTCTATAAGCCGAAATAGAGTCGGTTTATAGAATACAATAGCATAGTACACTACATTCCATAAACCGACATAATGAACGACTTTCGGTTTATGGAATGCATGTAAGTCTATTGGCATTCTATAAACCGACTCTATTTCGGTTTATAGTAATGGCAATACTATAGCACGAATGGACGAATGATTTTCGTTTATATTAAACCATTTGTTCATTCGTTCAACTTCTTAGCTTTCTATAAACCGAAACAGAGTCCCCATTCATAAATTTTTTTGATCACCTCACCCGTTCTCATCTGAGATAGACACAGATAGACAGATATGTTGACAGATGATGTAAGGAGCTTGATAAAGAGACAAGACAATTGTATAGAAAGGTAGAACTGCTGTGGAATGTTCATCTCACCTTAACTCACCAGCAACTCACTGTTTAGTAAATAGATCATATTGACTTTGACAAACTAAATGTATGAATCACAAAACAGCTGTGTGTTTCAGTCGCCAACAGATGGTTTCGGACAGAAAAAAGGGGGTCAGGATGCCCCCAAGAGAAGATGCAAAAACTAAATCCAGACGCCAGATATAATGGAAAATGCACTGTATAGGGTTAGGTTATAGGATATTACTGAGCATATAGAGGCAGTATACATATAGAGGCAGTATACATATAGAGGCAGTATATAACTTACAGCAGCACTGTGCAAGAAGATGTTACAGTATAAAGACATGATACTATGCTCATTTAAACATAATTTGAATATTACAGTTTATGCATGCATTAATGTCATTACTGTCTAGTTCTACCATCCCTGCTGTTATTTAATAATGAACCCAGGCACGTCTGATTACGAATGTATTACAGATGACTGATTTATTGGAAAGATGGATTAGCATTTCTTCTGATATGCCGGCCTCTTACTTAGACTGCTCTAGATGCTGAGAGTCCAGCAAAGCTTGGTTACGAGGGGGGACAGATCCACAGATGCATTGAATATTTGAACCCACTCGCATCTCGTTTTGTATTCTGTAACTTCTCTAATCAGTTTAATCGAGCAATAGAACATGGGATCTTCCTGGGTTTGTGAATATTTGATGGTCATGGTTCAGAATTCCATTGGCAAAATGCTTTAAACCAACCAATAAACCAAAAACTCAAAGGTTATACTCTATTCCATGGTTTAGGTTTCTGTGTGCAACCATCTACAAACTGAATGTGACACTACTTCAGATTAGATGGGTTTGCACTTTCACTGTGATACTTACATTAACATTAAACATATTAAAGGGGGTCTAAACCCACTTCTCCTCCACAGCTGTTTGTTGTATTTGGCACAATTTTGACCCCTAGTCAGGGCCATTTGACGGCTTTCATACACCCAAGGCAGAGTTCTCAAAAGTGCATCCCCCCTCCTCTTAATCCCACCCATATCAACAAAAATAATATATAGCATTCTAAAAAGTAACTAATTTAATCAGGCACAAGTGGTCTTCTTCCCGGGTAAATCTGATTTTGGGGTTTAGTCTCTCTTGAACTAAGGGGAAAGGCAGCCAAACAGACTTCCACTGTGAAATGCACACCAGTCAGTAGATTATTATTGGACATACCCAGGGCCAGACCGAGTAGAAAACTGTCCATGGAAACAATTGTATACTAGTCCCATAGTATCGTGAGCATTACATTATTATACCAGCGCTACAGCATTGCACCATTATTTTATTGTTCATATTAGGGAAAAACATAAGAAACAATTCAAGCACATATGAAAAATACAAATGTTTATAGATAAAAGACATATGAAATGGTTTATTTGAAGATTCTGGGGGAAAGTGATAAAAGTTGAGGCAAGGAAATAATTGCATATCATTTGCTAAACAAGGCATATTTCTGGTGGGGAAAAATATCCCTTGAATTATAATTCTTAAACTTCTTACAATGTTTAAACTACAAAAACAAACAAACATAAAGCAATCAATAGGTAAACTGAATAAAACATATCTCACAAGATCTTCCAAATATATATATTTTTAGGTTAAATGTCTTCTAATAAGCAAGTGTTCATAGGCCGGCCAAGTTTTAGTGAACCAGAAAAATGACTGCCTTCAGAATTGATTACTTGTCAATTATCGTATTGGAACACAGTTTACCGATGGTTTGCTATAATTACTTCTCATGTACTTAATGGAGGGACCAATCAATATAAAGTGTAACTTTGGTAGATTGATGAGATATTGGGATATTTAAAGAGCTAAACGAGCAGATTTGGCCTGCGTGGATCCTTCTTCGCTAATTAATGAATATATTTTGTACGGAAAGGGATGTGTATTTGTTTGATCTTAAATTTGCAATATCTGAAATTCAGATAAAGTATGTTTGAAGTATATGTGTAATGAAAATACTTGGATAAATTACCATGGAACAAGCAAGACGCAACTTAATGAACAGAGGGATTCTGGGAAATAATGATAGTGCCTTGAATTGCATTGAATTTATTTGTTAATTTTATTATCATGGATAATATAGAAATTTCATGGATTGAGGCATCAGAATGTGTAGCACATATAATTCTCTCCATCTAGGGGAAACCTAGAAATTGTCACAACTCTCATGGCTTTTATCTGGCATTTGATAATACCTAACAAACCTAGGGTGATGAAAATTTGGTCTGCGATAAGGATCTTATTTTCTTGCATGACGAATTAAGCAAATAGATTGAAATGTGCTTTAAATAAAAAAAAAAATACACCTTAGGGAGAAGAGAGAATCATGAAAGAGAGAATCTTGGGAGAGAGAGAAAGAGATCTCTAGTGCTGGACTCTGGGGTCTATTTACCAAACAATGGGTTGCAGAGGAGCTGGGCATTCCATCGCACCAACTTAACCATGCATTGTGCAGGTCTGGTTAGTTCCTATTAGTTTTTATTATAGAGATAGCTGTGTATTATCTATGGCCAGCTGAGCTCTCGGAGCAGAAGGTTTGGTCCTACACAATGTATAGTCGAGTCGGTGAGATATAATAGTCATCTGACCTCAACACAACTCTTCTTTTAGAGAGCAGACTCCTTTCTGTAGTGTAATGGTGCTTTTTTTGTTTGTTTTTTGTTTCCAGAACCCAAATCATTTTGCACTGAACACAAACGTAATCAGGAAGCTCCGCCAACTTTTTTTTTTGTCATTCTCCCCCACCTTATTGTCTTGCAAGTCTAGATGTTTTGGGCTGTGTGCATTATAATTCCTGATAGCAGATGAGCGATTCACTTTTTGTATATGGCAGTACAGTCATTGTTCCTGCAAGACATTACACGGTACCTCTATCAGCGGCTAATACCCAGGTGTACTCATTTCCTGCTTACCCTGGCCAGCAGGAGAATCACAGGCCCAGGTGTCACTGCTAGACCATGAGGACTACTTGGATGCTTCTGACACTGATAACTGTTCTAGTTTCTTGCATTTTATCTCCTGTAGGTTAAAAGGTATAACAAGGTATAGCAAACTCCAAAAACAGGTTCGGGGGACTGTACCATCCAGATGAATTCTAAGCGTGAATTAATGGTGTTCTCAGCCTTTAACTAAAATATGCACATTACACCCTACCAGAGATTATACACTTCACAGGTAATATGGTTCCTTTTATGGAACGATCCTGCTCACATTCCAACAACCCCGAGGATCTTTATGAGTCTACTGTTGCCAGCTTATTAGCAAACGAGAGGGGAGAGTCTCCACACCGTGCTTGAGAAAAGGTTACTCTAGGCTCTAGGCAAGCTACTTTGCAGAACGCATTAGACAGTGGGGAGGAGCAGAGGAGGCTGATTTTCTTGCTGATTTCTGGGTTCTGGCGCGGCACAACTGTCTGAACACTGTGATGCTTTCCAGTGCTTTCAGATCTGGCTGAAGATGATTTTTTCCTATTTGAGAATATGCAATGGACTGTAAGGACAATGGGGCAGAGTTCTAAAAGGTCACCGTGGAAACCAATGGAATTTTCCTGGGGACTAGACCTCTTTTAGAATGTTGACCCAGAAATTTCCTTTAGTACTTTAGTATGTAACCCCAATGAGTCTAACACCTGCCTAGTATACAGTGCAACATTAGATGCTGCACTATACAATACAGTAAAGTAGATGCTGTGCTATTGCACATAACAAATCCCAATGCACCAGTGGGATAGATTCAACTACCCCTCCGATAGCATCCCCCCAAATATAAAAATGAATCCCCCCCCCAGTGTATCAAGCAGTTGTCTGCTATCCCCATTAAAGAAAAGGAAGAGGACCCTAGTGACAGCAGATCGGCTTGATGCCCCCAGATACCACAGGCTGACGTATGCTGGTGACACCCAACAAAATAATAATGGTCTGCTAGTTGGCAAACTTTGCAACCTTTAATATAGTTATAAACAACATATTGGTACTAAGGGCAGCAGGCCAGCGAATGGCTGTGGCCCTCAATATAAAATCATAATGGCCCCTGTGCAAGGGGCTGGCAATATACCTCCAGCCCAAATACCCATAAAATAGGGTCAGCCCCGTCCTCCCCTTAAAAGAAATAAACAAATATAAGGGGAATGGCAACAAAACTGATATAAAAAGTTCATTGATTACCATGAGGGCAGGCAGTTAAAAAATCAAAGGATGCAGAGAAAAAAGTATCCAGTGTAATTTACTGCTTACACCACTTCTAAACTTAATGGGGGCCATTGAATCTACCCCAGTATCTGCCTTGCTCTAAAAGATATGTTAAATAAATCACGTACACATAGTTAGCACAAAATGTTTTATGTAAAATATACCGAAAAAGCACTTGGCCAATAACAAACCTGTTTAATTAACATAATATTATAAAGCATGAAATGAAGTAGGATGGAGGTCTAGTTTTCCCAGGGTCTCTAGCTAGATCCTCGGGGTCCCCTGCTTCTAAACCCTTGAGATTAATCATCAATGCAGCCCTGAAATGCTCACTTTGTTTAATTAGAGAAGCAGCATTTTTTTTTTAGACCCTTCGAGCTACACTGACTAATGAATAACAGCATTAGCAGACTATTTCCATTTTTAATTTGCTTTGGGGAACTCCAGCTAACTTATCTTATTTTGGTAAATGTTACTGGGCTAATGGTATCTCCTTAATGCTTTCCGTCAAATGGTACATTTACTTATGCTCGGGGCATATCGCGCATATTTCATCCAAAAATACTGACTTTCTTAATTTTTACTTTATTTCCATTAAATTCAGCAGACCTTTAACTAATATAACTGCCCTGATATGTTAATTTGCATCGGATCATAATTTTCGACATATAAAGGTGGAAGGCCTATTGAGGATAACTTTATTTGCACCCCAAGTTAAACACCCATGAAATTCCCTTGATTGGCTCATCAGAATCTTCGTCCTTGTACATCTAATTGAATTAACTAATTATAGAAATTAAAGGGTTGTGTATCAGGGGAACCAATGTTCTTTTTACTATTGAACCAATGCCAGAGAAACATTTTAGTACATGGATGCCTTCTATCAACTTAGGGGAAGTGAGGACCATCCTTCTACTCATACAGGATTCGACTACTGAACTGGCTGTGCAGGAAAAAGACCGGTGGCTTTGAGTGAATGATACAATAGTGTTATGTTGGATTCCCTGGTTACCCATTATACCCCAACTGTTTTTTTTTTTACCCAGTATACTGAAAAAGTAGACACTAGTGAAATCTGACATAGATTGGAACATGATTCCTTTGCAAAGTCTTTTTTTTTTTTTTACACAAGAATTATTTTACACCCAAACTTTTTTTTTGCTACAGTTGCGCTTCAAATATAACAGAGGGTTTAGCACTTTAATAATTTCTACGTCTAAAACAAACCCGTCTATTTATCTGCACCCCATACGACGATTCTCTTTAATAATTCGTTTATTGAAACCACGTCCAAATCATACTTATGGGAGGTCCTCTTCTTGTGCTAACATGTTCCTTTAAGCTGTTATTTCATTTTTTTTTTTTTTAATAAATGATGATGAAAGCCCACCGGCTCCACAGCTACTAAATCATTCCCAGACTTCAGGGCAACTCGCGACCTTGGGCTTAATGCCACGTACATCAAAGTGGGCGAAGTCTGATGTTAGGCATCGTGTCCTCTGCTGTTTATTTTGGGACGTTAGGAATATTTGAACGTTTCCTTTACTTATTTATAGAAATGATATTTTGTGAAAGCAGCAGCGAACAAGACTCTGTCCTTGAGCCGGCCTTGTTCTGTAGCTATAAAAATCCAGAGAGGCTGTAACGGTGACATTGTGTAGTTTCAGAAATATTGCATGATATGGGCATTATGTAGAGAATACTCTGCAATATACCTGCTCAAATCTTCTTACAGAACACAGTGAAATTATGAAACATTGAGGTATATGGGCTCTCCGCTGCAAGGGGTGGATTGGTGGTGGGGGGAGGGGGGGTGTATTTGGGGTTAGATAAGGCCAGTCACTTCACGTTTACAGGGTTAGGAATAGTTTTTATTAACTTATTAAGGGGTTAAGGGTACAAATAAAGGATAAACCCAATGGGACAAGGGGGGGAATAAAAAGAAAGAAAAAAAAACTTCTTACAACTTGTAAGAGTAGAAATAGTTTTTCCATAACGGTGAACTGAAATGCATGGTCTCAACTAGGTTATAGTAAGTAAAGGGCCCAGCACAAAGGAAGGAAAGAGAGGGGAAGCACATGTTCACAATATCCTTCCTTTATAGCCTAGGAGTTCAACTGTGGCCCTCCAGCTGTTTCTGTACTACGACTGCATAATTCTTTCCATTCTAGTAAGCTAGCATGGAATTTGGGGTTTTGTAGTTCAGCAGCATCAACCAGACACCTAGACTGTATAATAATGCTGTGAGTGAGGTCCTTGTGGTCCTCGTGCATGACAGCTTCCTGCGCATGCTGCTCTCAACATCATGCAGGAAGCAGAAGTAGCTCAGCTGGCTCCAGTCACCGCTTCCACCCTTGGACCACCAGGGAAGGAAACCCCTCTGGTAGACAAGCAGGAAGGAGGGCTTATGGCCACTTCAGTCATGTGGACTACATTTCTTATGATGCACCCATGATCTTATGTCCAGCTGAGCAAAATGGGAAATGTAGCTAGACTGTTTAAACCAGGGATTGTCAGTCACACTGTATGAACTACGCTTCGTAGGATGCTCAACCCTTTTATGGCTGTCTTGAAATGTACTCCACACAGCTGGAGAGCCTTAGGCAGAGATGAATAGCTATGGTGCTCCTAGTATGCATGATGCACAGCCAGCTAAGTATCATAGGTAACGAAGTCTGCACAATTTTGGTTGCTTCAGTATTGTTCCACCACTAATCTCAACAATCAAATGTTACTATTATAAATCCAATAAAATCTTGTGATTGTGTAAGTATGGAATGGTATCTAGAAAATAACAATCTGTTGGGAAAAGTGTTTGTAGTAACAGTTAATACAAGTTAACTTAATAAGAAAAACAGCAAATACACATATATTTCTTATTTTCAGATATGTTTAGTTGTTCATTTAATTATCATTTTTTACTTTTTCTGAAGATAGGTTCACCAATGTAACCCAATGCGCCCTTGGTGTATGGATTAGAACTGAAGTGTATCATGGTAGTTTTTTGTCAAATAAAATACAGATAGACCTTGCGGGGGGAAACACACATCAAGAGTGAATGTTGACAGAGAGCAGAGTCTTTGCTCTTAGTTGGCTCTTGTTTGACAATGTTTTCCGGCTTTATTTTGGCAGATTGATATTCGGGTTGTAAAGAGTTAGAGAGAAGGAGGTTAGAATAAAAAAATTAAAAAAAAAAAACAAGTCCTTCAAGGTCCTTCAAAGTCAACTTCTGACAGATGTTCTTTCCGTTGGTCGAAAAAGGAAGTCAAGAATAAACTGCGTTGAAACAATATCCTGAACACTGTGAGGTTTCTCCTTCATTCACCCTCTTAATTGTCTGGAATTAAGAAGGAGAGGAAGAAAGACTGAGAAAGAAAGAAAGAAAGAAAGAAAGAAAGAAAGAAAGAAAGAAAGAAAGAAAGAAAATCATGAAGGATAGATATTAACAGTTAAATCATGATGAATAGCATTATTCTTAAATAAAACCAGTAACTGTGTTTCTCATCTCCTTTGATTGCAGATTGGAGAAACTCACAATCCATTTCTACTTCTTACGCAATCTCCTTTTTTTTAACGTTAAAATCCTTTCCCAATGGTTGGACAAGTATATTAAATTGCACCAGTTCTTCGGGCTAATGCTTTCAGGTTTTTTTTTTTTGTTTTTTTTTTAATAAAAGAAGAGATTATAGTAATGTAAAGTTTTCTCTCCAAATAATCTATGGCTGGAGAAAGATAAGGATCACAAATCCCCTATATGTTATACTTGTAATATAGAATATAGTGCAGTAATTTTAGGGTACTCCAACGGCTTACTGACCATATCTAATGATCCAGCTACGGCAGCCATTACTGCGCTAGTCTTTCAACTGCCTTCAATTGCACTGAAGGAGTTAAATATTATTAATAAGATTAATGCATTTCCTTTTCTTGACAACAGTGAAGATTTAGGACCTTTGTGTAGCTATTTCTCGTCGGTTAATTATGCAGAAAGTAGGAGAGTTTTTTTTTTCATTTAGGATAACTTAGACTTGGATTGTTTTCATAAATTGATCACTGTGCTGTAGAAGATGTCGATCGATAACGTAAGCTGCTTTATCATAGCTTGCAACTTGCCATTAATTAGTTCACAACTATAGGACCGTGAATAGGCCTGTCCATTAACCCTATAGGATCGTGGGCACTATCTGAGAGTGGCTGCTGCATCCAAGGAGACGTCGATTAAAAAGGCTCTAGAGCGTGAGATATCTGCAACTAAACCAAAGCCTTAAACAATGTATGCAAAGGGCAAAAAGAAAACTGCTGGTCATTTTTGATATGATATATCGGAAGAGCTGCTCAGTTACATATAAAAAAAACAGGAGTTATGGACGAGCAGTGATTTTCACTTGTGATATATTGCACTTTATTGCATTATTTGCACAGTGTGTATTGCACTTTACTCTATTGTTCATACACATTTTATATTTCTTTTTATATTTGGTCATTACCTGGTTTTGCACATTTGTGTATAGTGTATATTACTATACATTATTTTTATTACATTTTATTGTATTTTTTATTGAGTTATCCGGTTACATCGTACTGTGCGCCAGAGATCCGTTACATATCAACAAGTTTGAGTTAGGAAAAAAAAAACAACACAAGGAGTCATAAAACATACCTTTGCTCAGTGTTTTAGTAAACATAGCCCCTTCATTGAGAAAAACTCATTTTCCTTTTTCTAATAAGACAGATCATGAAAAAGCATCAGGGATCCTGCTTCCTCCATATATACACTTCACTAGAGCAAGGACTGGAGCAAAAAATTTTAAAAGGGGTTATTTTAATGGCTGCCTGTATAGAGTTTGAAAAAGCGGTGCACTGTGCAGATAAGTTACTTTAGTTTCCAGAGTGTATTTTAAACTATTTTAAAGTGCATTTTTCATATAAAAAGAACTTTATTTGAAGTGGGTTCTTGACAGCTACAGGGAACTCCCCCTGCACTTATAGTACTTTGGAACTTTTCTGTAGTTCCAAAGTCCTGTTCATATGCGCTGCCCACCAAGGCCCCACGGTGCTTCCAGAGAGATAGAAACATAGAAACATAGATAGAAACATAGAATGTGTCGGCAGATAAGAACCATTCGGTCCATCTAGTCTGCCCAATTTTTTTTGAGTTCTTTTATTAGTCCCCCGTTCCCTGTCTTATAGCTAGGATAGCCTTGTGTCTATCCCACGCATGCTTAAAATCCTTGACTGAGTTTACCTCTACCACTTCTGCTGGAAGGCTATTCCATACGTCCACTACCCTCTCAGTAAAGTAATACTTCCTGATATTACTTTTAAATCGTTGCCCCTCTAATTTAAGACTATGTCCTCTAGTTGTGGTAGTTTTTCTTCTTTTAAATATACTATGAATGAAGGCCCTCTCATGCATGCACATGCCTCTTCATTCACTTATGCTTGCCAAAAAAATTGGCTAAAAAAAATACTGCTGCCAGCAGTCAGTCTGAAGCACGGGAGTACCCAAGAGGTTAGAGGCTGTGTGCCCACTGTGCTGAAGGAAAAACATCAAGAAGTACAGAGGAGTTAAAAATCATTCACACAAGTTTAATCTACAAAACCAGTGACGAGATTTAAAAACATGGTTAACGAAAAAGTGTTGGCAGTTTTTTTTAAATTTCTCTGGAATGGGGAAAAGTGAATTGTCTGATGACAGATCCATATTGTATAATATGAGCAAGGACCATTACCCAGGGGTACAGACAAAGAGGGAATAAGAGATGAGCGGTATAATCATCTCTTCTCACGCTATGCCAACAATAACGATCCCTGCAAACTGCATACCCACTAGCTACACCTGTGGAGCTACCGGTCAGAGAGCAGAAGAGCAAATCTTTCTAGTACCAGGTGATGGCTACTGTTTGGTATCTCACATCACTGAACTTGATAGCTCTGCACTGATACACACCGGTAGTTTCTATCAAAGCTATAACTGTGATTATTAAGTTATGTGTCCTGTTTTATATCATATTAATTGCCAGCTCTATATAGTTGTCCTTGCTATCTGACTTGATTGCTTCTGATATAGTGTAGCGCTCCCTCCGGTATAAATGATTTCTCCCTCTGACCTCATTTATTCACTTTATTTCTCATTACTGTCTGTGTTTTTTTTTGTTTAATTACCTGATTGTTTCCAGTTTCACTATTTGCCATGCTAGTAATTGGATGTACAAACATTTTATTACCATAATGGGGAATTAATAGGTTTTTATGTAACTGTTGCTAAACATTGTCATCCAGAAAACTGGTCATTTATTAAAGTCACCTGTTTATTGCAAAATAATGACTTTTTTTGTATATATAAATTGATGTTTTTTGTTTACAGATAGAAACATAGGCTTTGATGGCAGATATAAAACAGTCAACCCATGAACTCTGCTTAATGTTCAACCTTATGTAAAACTTCAAACCACGTCCAGTCTTTGTTTTATGACTAGTGTGGAGCGGACACCTGAATGTTCGGTTTCGGCGGGTTCGGCAAAAAAAGTCCGGGTTCGGGGTCGAACTTGACCCCGAACTTGACCCCGAACCCGAACCCCATTGAAGTCAATGGGGACCCAACTTTCGGCTTATGGAATTCATGTAATACTATTGGCTTTCTATAAACCGAGATAGAGTCACCATTCATAAGAATTTCTTATG
This sequence comes from Pelodytes ibericus, assembly GCA_036172795.1. Classification (NCBI taxonomy): domain Eukaryota; kingdom Metazoa; phylum Chordata; class Amphibia; order Anura; family Pelodytidae; genus Pelodytes; species Pelodytes ibericus. The sequence continues at coordinate 10,088,367 of CM069866.1, read as the reverse complement.
AATGGGGACTCTAGTTCGGTTTATTGAAAGCCAATAGTATTACATGTATTCTATAAGCCGAAAGTCTATAAACCGAACATCGTTCGGTTTATAGACTTTCGGCTTATAGAATACATGTAATATTTTTCTTATGAATGGGGACTCTAGTTTGTTTTATAGAAAGTCAATAGCATTACATGTATTCTATAAGTCGAAAGTCTATAAACCGAACGATGTTCGGTTTATAGACTTTCAGTTTATAGAATACATGTAATTCTATTGGCTTTCTATAAACCGAAAGTCTATAAACCGAACGTCGTTCGGTTTATAGACTTTCGGCTTATAGAATACATGTAATATTTTTCTTATGAATGGGACTCTAGTTTGGTTTATAGAAAGTCAATAGCATTACATGTATTCTATAAGTCGAAAGTCTATAAACCGAAAGACATTCTGTTTATAGACTTTCTTTTTATAGAATAGCAATAGCATTACATGTATTTTATAAAACGAAAGTTTTTAAACGGTTTATAGACTTTCGGTTTATAGAATACATGTAATGCTATTGCTATTCTATAAACCGAAAGTCTATAAACTGAATGTCTTTCGGTTTATAGACTTTCGGTTTATAGCCGAACCCCGAACTCCAACACAGACATACAGTGAAATGTCCGTGTTCGGGGTCCGAACACCGTAATGTTTGGTACGAACCCGAACAGTGCGGTTTGGGTTCGCTCAACAGTATTTATGTCCAATGAATTCATTCATAGATTATTTCATAGCCTTTACCTCTGTCACTCCAAGATAAAAGACTATGCCTGATATCCACCACTCGCTGTGGGAAGTTACACATCTTCATATTTAATCTATGCCTCTAACCCGCCAACTTTAGTCAACGTCCTCTAGTCCGACCATATTTCCGCCTTTGAAATAAACATTTCTCCTCTTTTTTTGTTGAAACACTTTTGGAATTTTAATGTTTTTCTGTGGGAATTTTCATCCAGTAGTAGTAGACCCATTTGAGGTCAGGCTCTGATGGATGAGAAGTCCTGGCTCACAATGTCCATTCCAGTTCATCCCAAAGGTTCTTGATGGGGTTGAGGTCGAGGATCAAGTTCTTCCATACCAAACCCATCCAACCATGTCTTTATGTACCTTGCTTTGTGCACTGAGGCACAGTCATGCTGGAATAGAAAAGGGCCTTCCCAAAAATGTTCCCTCAAAGTTGGAAGTAAGCATGGCGTAAACCAAGTGCTAATAAACAGCCCCATACCATTCTCCCTCCTCCACTTTTCCAGTTGGCACTATGCAGTCAGGCAAGAACATTTCTTCTGGCATTCGCCAATCCCAGACGCTTGGCATTGTACTTGGTGATGTGGGGCTTTCGTGAAGCCACTCAGCCATTGAAACCCATTCCATGAAGCTCCCGCGGCATTGTTTGTAAATGCATACTGCGTGGCTAGATGCTTAAATTTATACACCTGTGGCACTGGGTCTGATTGGCGTTTCGGGAGAACTGATTTTGAAAGAAACGAGGGAGGAATCTAAAAGGCATGGGAATGATCTTTTTGACGAAGAAGCATGGCTTTTGAAGAAGAGAATTCTTTTTAATGGAAGGAGAAACATGAAACAGAACACCATACATTTTTACCCAGAAGGACTTGGGGCCACCCCCAAAGGAATATATATTTTTCTTACATCCAGGGCACCCAAGCTGGTATGGGAGCTATAGAATTCCCTAGGTCTTCTAGAAGCTAATGTGGCTCTGGCATAATTTGCGTCCAAGCTGCCCTGAGATTTACCAATATACCTCTATAGCTATCAGTTCTATTAATGTGCTAAACTGTGCTATTTAAACTTTTGGATGTGAGCCTCGGTGTCACAGATTTGCAGATTGTATGTGTAATAAACTAGTCTACATACAGCATTGAATACCTGGGGACATCACTACTGTCTGTCATGGGAATATAATGCTTTGCACAGAGCAATACTGTTATGCTCAATATAATTAACCTCACTTTATCCTGTCAGATAATAGGACACAGTGTGGCAATGGAACCTGATAGAGTAAAAAAAAAAAAAAAATATAAGGTCATTAAATCTTAAAGCAATGAAAATCCTGTTTTGTGAACAACTCTCTCTTCAGCAAGGCGTAAATGATTTTTCTTGAAATTGCCTACTGGTAATGTCAACTCGGATTAAAGTTTTGCTTCCCCAGTAAATGGAGGGAAAAAAAAGAAAAGAACTGCTATAACATTTCCCAAACCAAATAGACTGTTAGGTGCTGGGACAACCTGTTGCTGGGCCACAACTCCTATAAGCCTCATCCAGCCTGAGACCGAGAGTGGAGGGTGATGCAGTCCAGCCAATAATGTTCATCCCATTTCTTTATCATATCTGAAAAATGATCTTGAGGATTAGTTTCTGCCACCAGAGGCAGTGTAATGTTTTGGACAATGTTCTGCTGGGAAACCTTGGGTCCTGCCATTCATGTGGATGTTACTTTGACACGTACCACCTACCTAAGCATTGTTACAGACCATGTGCACCCTTTCATGTAAACTGTATTCCCTGATGGCATTGGCCTCTTTCAACAGGATAATGCTCCCTGCTACAAAGCAAAAATGGTTCAGGAATGGTTTGAGGAACACAACAACGAGTTCAAGGTGTTGACTTGGCCTCCAAATTCCCCAGATCTCAATCCAATCGAGCATCTGTGGGATGTGCTGGACAAACAAGTCCCATCCATGGAGGCCCCACCTCACAACTTACAGGACTTAAAGGATCTGCTGTTAAACGTATTGGTGCCAGATACCACAGCATACCTTTAGAGGTCTAGTTGAGTCCATGCCTCGATGGGTCGGGGCTATTTTGGTGTCAAACGGGATCCTACACAATATTAGGCAGTTGGTCATAATGTAATGGCTGATCGGTATATATACATAAGACATTTTTAGTTTATGCCACAATCTATTTACAGATACAGTTCTCCTTCAAGGGTGTATGGAGTGCATTGCACACAGATGCCCTTTTTGTCTTCGGTGTCTACAAACCTGCAAAGCTACATGTTCTTAATTGAAGTTCATTTCTTGGAAGTCACAGTAAACACATCCAGGTCTGCTGGTTCCAGCGAAACGCGTTTGAAACAGAATGAAAGAGCGGTATTTTCCAGCTGTGTGTGTGTTCTGCCAGGGACAGTTCATTAGAGCCATCATCTCCATCAAGATCTTCATCACCGTCCTCTACGGAAGAGAGACTACATCAAGACTCGAACTAGGGCACCAGCCATGTATTGTTCCACTGTGTTTTTATTTCGTTGATTCTGTATTAGAATTTATGTGGGCAGCATTTTTATTTTTTACGAGGAATCCACTAAAAGCTGGAATCTGCCACTCTTTTTGCCTGCAGGTTAAATGACGGAGAGATTTGAGTGCAATAATGTGCAATAAAATGTGCACTTGGCATCTAGCATTATAACATAAGGTTATATATTGTTTATTTCTGCCTTTGTTAATTCGTGCCCTTTTCCTGGTTTCCAGACGTTTCCCGGGGTTTGTGGTCTTCACGGCACTGCATAAACACTCGCAAACTGAAGCAGGTACAGACATCAGAGGTTGGGACACATGGGTAAGAAGAACATGACATGGCGGCTCAGTGGGTATTCAAATAACTTTCAACATTCCAATTAAAGCCCACGGAAGGATCTTGCTTCCGGGGAAATGATATCCATGGGATGTGAAGATTTAGACATTGAAGCAGAAAGAAGGCGCAAGATTAATACAATGCACCACGGTCTAGCTTTGAGGTGTAAGAGACGTTACTATTCTCTCTCTCGAAATTTATAACTTATTGGAAGAAAAAAAAAACAACGAAAACAGATTAAAAAGGGATGAAAACCAACAGACCACTGTATCCCTTAACACGATTATAGAGTCCTCTTTTTATTGCGGTCCTCTTGAATGAAAGCCCCCCGGCCACGTAAATCCAATCACGCGCTATGGGTGCAGTCTCTGTGCTGTGACAGCTGCGTTGCAAAGGGGCACACAAGGAGAACTATATTAAAAACAGCCTGAACCGATAACTTTCCTGTCTCCAGCCCAGTTAAATTTATGTGTGCTGATCTGGCTTATTTTTTTTTCAATTAATATTTCGGCTTTGCCAGAAGCTATTCGCTGCCAAAACTTTTTTTTTTTTTCTTAAAACATAACTCTCTATGTACCAGGATCCAGTTGGGATAAATATGTATAGTTTCCCATCATCTAGTCCCGATTACATTACGATTACTTGGACAGTCTAGTGTGCTCCTGGATACTCTGGATAGAGTTTTACTGTGTGTGTGTGTCTGTGTGTTTGTTCCATCTCTCTAAAGTCTCTCTAAAACTTCATGTTTGACTCATTTAATATTTTTTTTAAATGACTCTATTCACAAATTTGCAACTATTATGATAACAATATCGAAGTCACCTACGACTCAGATGGTTCTTTTTTGCTTTCGTGAGCATCAGGTCTCTTGTGGGTCGTAAGTGATGTATTTAATATGCAGATTAGTAAATTACCGTGTGCAGCATTGTTGCATGCGTTTTAGTTCCTCTATCTCTGTGTTTATTGTTGCACTCTATTAATAATAATATCCTGACCACAGGAGCACCTGTCTCATTAGTGGACCATAATGTATCTTGTCTTCTAATCCCATTCCTTTAAAAGGTCAGATATTAGCCATGGCTGCTATGGTAACGGTTTTGGGATTCTGACATATTCCCTGTTCATACATTTGATGTTAAATTATTGTTGCAACATTCTGGGAAAAGTGCCCAGTGCAAGAGAGATAGATAGCAGCACTCTACTCACAATGCTAGTGACAGATTATAGGGCACACAATCTAATGACCCCAGGTGAAGTCGGTGGAAGTTTTCTAGATCACTTGGGATATTAAAGGGTTGGGTCACTTAGAAGAGGGTCCTGGTGAATTGATAAGAATATTTAAAAAATATCAAGAGTTGGAAATATAGGTATGACCAGTCGTAATAAACAGAGTGACCGTAAAAGCAGTCTCCGTGGCAAGGTTTGTGACGATCATAGAACATTATTAACTTGGACGTCAGTAAATGTCCACCGTGATCAATTTTCGTGCCAAAACTTGGCCAAGATTTTCTCCTATTACTCAGTTCTGCTCAGTTCACCAAAATGTTCATACATGTCCCCATAAGTCTGGGTCGCTAACATTTAGCTGTAAGTATTTTATCTATCTGTAAGTATTATTTATTTTAAGCAATGACAAATGTAAGACATGCATTTTAAAGTACTTTGGAAGCACATTAATTTGCATTAATATTTGGAGGTTGCATTTTGGGCACTAATCATCTAGTATCCAAATAATATAACGGTCTGCTCAAAACTTTACATGTAGATACTTAATCAAACTTTTTGTTTCATGAGAGAGAAAAAAACATTGTTCTTTACTGGGCTTTACATGATTCAACACATATACCGAAGGTCTGACTCTATTTATTCCTAGATTAAATTCAATTATTATTTTTTACCTTACAAAAGGCATAGTGTCCACAGAGTAGATTAAGTCTTCCAAATTATAATTGTCTATATAAGAAGCTGCTTTGAAAGGCATTTCCAAAAGGTGTTTCTCTGGAAGCCTGCCACGTGTCTCTTTTTAGTTATATTAATGCTTTGTTTGGTAACTTGTCTAGCAAACGCTTTATCGAACAAGAAATCGGAAATCAAGCTTGATTCAATGACATCCAATCAGTCGCAAATCAAGCCATGAGATGCGAGCGGGGGAACAGACTGCATACTGTGAGCTGACAAAACTGATTGCCTCCGACGCTGATGCTACGATGTATGGCCCACCTTGTTCCAGATAGAAAAAATAAATCATTTCATTAATGTCAAGTACACGACATACAGCTTAATGCACATGATATTTCTCTAGACCTTAAGGCCCTTATTCTTCAGCAAGATGTCCATGGAATCAAGTTGTTGTTTATTTTGTACTTTTGGATGGTAAACTTGTTTGGAAGGGTCAAGGGCTGAACTGGGAGTTTAGGAGAGAAGGGGCATCTTTGGGTTGTCTAATTCTGAAGCTAATCTGGGATTTCTCACTTTAAACAGAAAAAAAACCCCAGAATGGTGCGGACCTTAAATTATTAAAAAAAAACATACATTGATAGTGCAATATTGTTAATAACCACATAAGCAAAGTGGATAGCTGGTAATAGATGCACTCACAAACATATGTGAATAACAAACATCTCAAAGGTGACTTGTTTTCTTCTAAAATTATTTTTAATTGTATATAAAAGAAGCCCTTGTTGCACTTCATCAGCCCATCCAATATCAATAGAGTTAGACACAAACATGCAGGCCAGACAGATAAGGTACGGAGATTGGTAGGCAGAGAAAACAATTGGATAGAAAGATCAAAAGTGTTACTGACTGGGACATTTAAAAGTGAAAAGGGATGCAACCCCAGACCATTGAGAGAGATTAGAGAGCAGCCCAATGGGCAATTGTCATCCTGTCCTCCTTGCCAGCCATTCCCTGATCAGCTGCTTGCTCATCCACTTCAGTGAGAAAGTGGGGTAACACATGCCCTTAAATGTCCCTGTATTATGAGAACTGAGACCTAGCGTCCATGCCAGCAAGATGGTGGGAGGCAGGACTAAAAGATGGGGAAAGATGAGTACCCTCAAAAAGAGAACCTGTCTGAAAGTGGGCTGGACTGGATGGGGTGGGTGTAGATAACAATCCCTTGTCACCGCCCAGATATGAATGGTCAACCCAGAGGACATGCACTATGTTCACCAGGAACATTCCATTGGTTTCCATAGCTTCTAGACCATTTTTAGAATGTTGCCCTTTTTTAAAAAAAAAACCCCACCAATGCACAGATTACAGTAATTGTGATTTAACATAAAATGGTAGCCCAAGCTTTGCATGGGCAGAAAATCAAACATGACATAGATACAATTGTAGAGTAAATAAATTCATCTTACTGACCTGTGTTGTAACAAACTACATATGTTGGACAATGTATAATCAAAGTGCATAAGGTTGTTCCCTGGATCGTTAAATCAGTAAGCATCTTGCATGTAAAATCTTAAAGAACAAGAGGATTATCTAAATTCGAAGCAGATTAAACAGTATTGAGTCCCCATCGCTGTTTCTTTAGAGAAGCCATAATATATTTGTTAACTTCAGTCATCAAAATTAGATTATAATCTCATTAACCAAGAAAGTCATTAGATTTAGCAAAATAAAATATACATACTGCACTTCCTATAATATCTGTGCCATGCAGATGAATGTCTATTTCTATAATTATCTAAATGGGGAAAAAAATTACTCTCCAATCAAGTTCTTGATAATTAATAACATTTTATGGCAAAAACAAACTCATTGCCGAATTATTTGGGGAGTGCAGGTGTTTCCAGCTGTACAGAGTTAAAAGGTAAGGAATATTTATATAACTTCCATTTTAGTAATACAGAAAATTGTTGTACACAGTAATATAGAAAGTTAACATTGGATCATCTGATACATAGAGTTATAGTAAATGATTTAAAAAAAAATGTTTAGTTTTGTCAGTTTAATGATCAAAATGCAATTAAACAGTGATCAAGTAAATTAAACTTAGAAAAGAAGTGAGGCTTAATTAACCAAAGCATTATTCACATTTCTTCTTTTTGCAAAAATAATGTACAATTTGTTCTACATATAACTGATTTGCATTGATATTTGAAAAGAAGGCAATCGGTACTTTAACATATTATCCATAATGCACTTAGGGTAAAGAATTAAAGAGCTCAGTAGCTTTATGGAAATTCTTTGAAGGACAATTAAACTTTTTTTTTCTCGCTTGTGCATCTATATAAGAATGCATTGTCCCTAGTGTGAGGATAAACTGGCAGGTACTTTTGATATTATATGCCAGCTTATCCTCTGACCCGCAGCTGCCATGCTTCCCTGGGAAAAAGGAAGCAGTCTGGTTAGATGGAGAGACCATCATTTTAAAAGGGATCATTAGAGGAGTCCGTAGCTTGGACTCTCCGCACTAGCACCACTCCATTCAGATCGCGATCAGACCCAGCTCCATTCAGCGCCAGCCTCCTCATCGGCCTCTGCCTCAATTCTGAGGCAGACCTGAGAATAAACCTGTGTTTGTCGATAAAGATACATGTTGAATCTACTTAGGGGAGGGGGACACAATTTTTTAACCCTTGATTTCTGTAAGGATGCAAGAATTAACAGAAGTTGAGTAGTCCTTTAATGAAAGAATACACATAATGTACATGAATCAGCCTGCTTTGCTCCAGATAGCTCTCAAAGGGGGTAGACATGTTTTTTAGAAGCTATACAGAGCAAAGAGGGCTTGATAAGGCACTTTTATATATGCTTTCATTAAAGCATTTCTATTTTAAACAGTTATGCAATTTTTTTTTTATTTAAACAAAAGTTAATCTTCTGACCTACAGATGACCTACAAGAAAAAAAAAATTTGCACCCTATCTCACATTCAAGGTAGTTCCGTCTTCTGATGTTCGATTCCCAGATTAGAATGGTGTATCGCCAAATATTCTGCATTAATTTCCTATGAAAGTTTTGTTTTGTATACCATTTCAACGAGTCTGAGATTGTGGGATTTGGGGGCAGGAAATAAGCGATTTACCAGCCCAGTTTGGAATTATTTTTCTGCTTCCTTGGATTTCTTAGAGCTTGAAAACCAATTCAACACAGGGCAGTCTCAGACACAAATATTCCTATAAATTCGCTATCTGCCTCCCGTCTGAGGAAAGGAGTAAGGGGTGTTATCATCGTCTGTTGCTACATCTGCCTTTCACTTTTCACTCATACGCAGAATTATTGAATTGTGAATTCTTGCAAGGACTGCGCTGATAATCTCTTCTACTCTGGCCTTCGGCGAAAAACTCATTCTATAAATGATTCACACCTTTAATGCAGTTTAAGTCTCACTGCACTGTAACATGGCATTATATACATTATAAAGGGATTAATGGATCTGCATACACATTCATATTTACATTTGAAAAGCTGAACTGAAATATGCTTTCCAAGTTAGAAAACGTTGAAATGGAAGTTCATTATTGAGGGGTGAAAAATCCATGATTAAAATGTATTTCTTGATTATTTTTGCCGTATGTGTAGAACGTTTAAAACCCTTGAAATTGTATTCCATTTCACATGTATGGTGATCACTGCTATATTTATTGATAAGAACGAAATGCTTAGGAAAGAAGGGTCATTGTTTTTGTGTTTGAAAGGTCAATTCAAAGGAATGCACCTTCTTTCCCAAATCTTTTGGCTATTTCCTGTGGTTCCGTTATTTCTATAAGTCTTAAATAATCTAGAACCACAGTAAATGTTTGAAAGTCCTTATACAGTAAAATAGCATTAACAAAGCTCTCATTAAAACCCTTACTGTCCCCTGAAGATAGGGAGTTTGGTATAGAGGGTGTATCTCCGAGATTCAGTCAGCCATTTTAGGTTGAGCTCCTGCTGACTCCAATCCGGACTTTCCTGAAGATGTCGACATCCCCTTGATGTTGCTGGTATCTTTTCATGACTTGCACACATTGGGTGAAGGTATCACTTTCTCTCGTTGCTCAGTTTCTCATAGTCTACAGTTCAGAAGTACTTCCATTTATTTCCTCCTAGAGGAGGGCCAAGCGTGCCATTATCCATGTCTATCTAACAGGGATTGAAATTCTTGGACATTTTACATGTTTGATGTCTATAATCAACCACCAAAATTGCAATTCAATGGATGACCTGGATTTGGACTTCTTTACAAAGACTTCCCATGTGAGATTGTCAGATGCAATTCTAGTATTTCAGAATGATCTCTCATTGTAAAAGTACCTATGTTGTCTTATATACCTCAATGCATGTTATGTCTTACTGGACAGTCTAGTGATGTTCTATGGGATGTTCTATGGACCTTGACAGACCTCACCATAGAACTGCATGCTGGTGCTTGATCCCTAACCTCTACAAGCATCCAGCAGAACTCTGGAAGACAGTTCTCTGGGATCCAATACCTAATATTGACTATGTAACTTGTATTCTAGCCTGTCATCTTGTTCAAACATGGGCCCTTGTATCGGTCCCTAAATTGGAAGTTTTTTGGGCAGACCAGATGGACCGAATGGTTCTTATCTACACACACTTTCTATGTATACCTCCTTGCTGTTCTGTCTTCCTCCTGGATTAACTTCTTGCGGCTGACCCTGACTGGACATTTGCATTACGTTTTTATGCTCACCAAATAGGGATATAACCCCAAAACTAAGCAGTCAAAACCCAGAACCTCAATCCTCAGAGGAGGGTAGGTGCCCTATAACAGGCCCCCAAATTGGAAAAATAAAAATTTATAGAGTGCAAAGCTTGTTGCAGGCTCAAACAATACGTCTAAAATGATGCCTACCAAACTTGGTGTAAGCATGCTGCAAACACATTGTAATTGGCTATACAATGTGTATATATATATATATATATATATATATATATATATATATATATATAAAGCTGTGTGCGCTTCTCACCTTATTTAAGTTGGGCAACAATTGTTCTGATTATATGTATTAGCCAAAGCATAATTAGCTTCCTCATTAAGATATCTCCTGCAAATTACCTCTTTTCACCATAATGGACTGTGCTGGTCCTGAGCCCTATCAATAAGGCTGTGTATGTTTAAACAGCATCTTTGAAGATGTCATTGACTGGTAGCTTGCTAGTACCCATCGCAGTGCGGAGAAAGCTGTGGATGGCAGCAACGTGACAATTCTTTGTACATCATATCCCTAGTGAAGATGGCTGGTTTCTGCAGATATGTTCCTTTCATTGTTAAGCTCTTACAAGATAACACAGAGAGTGCCCTTGAGTGATCATTGTTCTCGACCAAGATGCCTTCACGTGTGGGCCCATCCACTGCGCTGTAGCTTTTTAATATCCTGCCTGTCCTTATGCCAAATTTGTTTTGGGAAGAATAATTATAGCAGAGTTCTTCAGCAAGATCTCTGGGAGTTTAGTAAGGTCAGGGAGAGACATTGCGTGTCTGTTCGAAGTGCGAGTCAACACTGAACGGACGCAACAATAAAATTATAATTTCTACTCAATAATAATAGACCAAAGTTTTGCTCTGAGAGTTTCTACTAAACAGGTTTTATAATAATAACTGATATTTATATAGCGCCTTACTCCCAGTGGGACTCAAAGTCCTTTTTGGAGCACGCCTCAAAATTAACCAAATTGGCAGCTGAAAAATTGGTGTTATGACCCAATCGATGGTACTCATTTATTCATGAAAGAAAGGGCTGAGTTGACCCTGCCATGAACATTTTTCTATATTTCACCATTGTCTGTGGCAAGGTCAGTTAAGGTCCCTAAAACATCATTCAATTGAAGATGAGTAGATGTCCACCCTGTCAAGGTTTCCCTGCTGTTTTAAAAGAAACCTTTTTTCGTTCACTTTGAGAGTTTCAGCTGTTGTTAATGACCAGCATCTTTCAGCTACTGTTACCACGGTTAATCATCTGGTTGCCAGCCCCGTTGCTACTCAGTACTGACTATTGAAGCAGCTAGTTTCAGTAGCTCATTCGCTCAGGACAACCTCTCCCCAAAGTGCCCATTGCACGATGTCTCCAAAGGAGCTTGGATAAACTAATATTTTTTTATAGACACATAAATCACATTTTACAACCCTAGTGACTATTATGAAAATGACAATAAAATCTGATGTATGGCACAATTAATATACACCACTTGATTGAAACCATTACAGCAAGCCGTGTTTCTCCAGAAACTGCTCTTCTACTGTAATGAGGATCTTTGAGGCACGTTACATTTACCTGTGGAGATGTCTGACGCACTCAATACTATTACAATATAAACAATAGCTTGGTTTGAAATATGTTATGCATGAATTAATTACATCAAGTTCCATCTTCTCATAGTCAAAACAATTGCCTTTGTTATGAGATGTAGTATTGATTTCATTAAAAAAAAATATTAACTCGTAGCATGATGCACATAATAGGATTTATTTGCCCTGAGTTGTCTCGTAAACGGGTTATGTCAAGTAAATTGTGAATTAAATTCAGACTCTGAGATTTGAACAAGGACGACAGAGTCCGTGACAAGGTCTGTGAAGGTCCACAGCACATCAACAACTTGTCCATCATGGGATAACGTTGGTGCTTTCCCATGTTCGTAACCTAGCTTACAAAACCGCTGAATGGACTCTACAATGGAGCCAAGATCAGGTGAAAGTGCACCTTTCCAAAGGTGTTACATGATGTATTTCCATGAATTATAAAGGATAATATGATCAATTGTAATGTCTGAAAGACAAATGTACAAATACATTATGTTAGCTGTTCTCATTTTTTTTTTTTATTTTTTTTTAGAGGAGATTTTATTATATATATTGTATAACGCTATTCTGCATATCTTCCTTATGAGTATGTTTTTAGAGAAACCTGAATGGACAACTGTAAGCATAAAATGTTGGCTTAACTGAAAGCTTGCACAATTTAAAAAGAAACTCTGTAATGAAAGAATCCAAATAAAGAACATTATTGAGCCCTCGTTGGTATATATAGCTCTATCAGCGGCATGGACATGTTGTTTAGAACCTTGGGTGACATATTCCTTGGATCTGAATAACATGTCTGCCCCCCTGACAGAGGTATACAGAGCAAAGATGGCTCAATAGGGTATTCTTTTTGTATTCTGTCATTAAAGCATTTCAATTTAAATGTCTACACTTGATACAATATTTCAGTTGAGCATATTTTAACTTTTTAACTTCAACTCTTCAAGCAGAGTTTTCCTCAGACACATTTAGCATCTTCCTCGTAATCGAGGCATTGTCTTTCAGTTCTGCACATGATGCAAAGAACATATGTGATCATTGCTTATTCTTTACATTCATGGTATGACCTCATCTGGCAGAGAGATGACATAGCCATGTACTCATGTCAATATTCTGAATTTTTTTTTTTTTAATACCATTATGAAGCTATTACAGAGAAACAAACACAAGAGCAAACATCAGGCATTTATAGCCAAGGGACACAGTTTAATTATTTTGGCATCAACAAGATGGAAAGATGAACGCTCCTTTCCTGACTCTTGGCTTTCTGCCTTCTGCAATTATTTAAGGTTATTGGTCAAGGAGAATGAGATCTATGGGACAAGTCAGATGGTTAAAAAGATTACAGTATATCCAGGTGGCTTGTACATTCTGTGTTCTTTGAATACACTGACTTGAATTTAACAAGTTATAGAAAAATATATATATATCAAGCGTTTTAAAGAAAGGAGCTCCTTAAAATGGCATAGAATTTGGAGATAGGGTCATGTTTAGCTTGCTATCACCTTGGACCCTATATTCACCATCGGACAAACAAAATAAGAGCCAACAGACCACCAACCCACAGGGGACAAGACAAAGCCCACATCTTCTTCTTCTTGCTCAGTAAAGGACGTCTTCACACCAGTGAAGGAACCTCTGATGTCAAAGCCTTCAACCAACATGGCGCAGTCTCCGGCCAACCCATAGTGCCCGACTCACACATATAACCTCACACACCCAGGGGACTTACCCACGTGTATCAAGGACGTGAATATCCCTGAGATCGAGGTACCAGAGGCTTCGAAATGGTAACCGTGTCCTCAAAGATGCAACAAGATGGATTATGTGCTCAACCATGCTGCACAGCAATTCAGTTCCACCTCTAAAACAGATTAGAAAGCTTACATTGAATGCACATCCTACAGACTGAATCTATCCTTTGCTTAGCCACACTTTTGCCTTGTTCTCCGACTGTATACATTCAATCAACTACCCCGGTCCTTCAATTAATATGTCTTCTCACGAGCGCCGTGCATAGGACTTAACTCTGAAGATTGGGTTTACTACTGTTTTATCACGCTTAATTTTAATTGACCCCTGAAATATTAATATTTTAATTACAGCCATGTTAGAGCATCCTCTTAAGAAAGCCAGGGTTAAAAAAAAAAAGTTTCATTATGCTATAAACCTTCAACGATTTAAGCATGCATTATGCATGGCCAGCTTAGCGTAGCGTCACCCCTGTGACTGTTTAGAAACTAAAGATGCAAGGTTTTAAACTTTGCCCACATTATTTTGTAATTGTCACGGCCCCCCCAACTGTCCCTGCATTACGCAGAACAGTCAGAATTCAGGACACAGTTTTCATTCTTTGGTGTTTGGGTCACTGGGGTATGAACACTGTGAATGTTTAGAGGTCTTCTCATGCGCGGTAGCATTGATACTGACCCCCCCAAAGACCCCCCTCATTGCCAGGAAATTTTAGTGAAAAGGTATTATATTTCAAAGAAACACAAAGTAGGGAACTTGAGACGGATATGCTAAATGAGTTTACTGCAATAGAAAACACAAAGGAGATATAAATAGGTAACAGGATAGAAATACAAGCTGCATAAAAGACAGAAATACCAAGGGAATCATCCCATCTTCTCTTCTACTCGTGGCTGCGTATGCACATAGATTGTCACACGTTTTCACACATACTCAGCCTCCTTGTCCTCTTTAATCTAACAATATGTCCCATGTGATCTGGCCATGTTTCTCTTCGCTCACCGTCGCTACTGTCAGCCATTTATTGGATACTGTTGCTGTAAACACGCAGGGTGTAATTGAGGTCTTGGCTGATGGCACCAAGATGCCTGAAGATTCACAAATCTTTCCTTGACAGTTCTGTGCACTCTGAAGAAGATGGGTAGCGGCAGAAACACTGCGAGTAGCGACATTTTGCAATTGGGTTTTAAAGGGACTCTGTCCCTTTACTATATTGTATATACTGTGAATATAGAAAATAATGTTTTGACATTATCTATACAATGTGTTAGCACAATTGCACAGAAATGCTTGGATTCAAATATATATATATTTTAAAGGTGTCTTTAAATTGTCTTTAAATGCTAATTGCACATTTCCAAGCCACGAGTGATGTCATAAAGAGCTAACACAATGATTTTTTTTCATCATTTTTTTTTTTCTTGACTATTACTGTATAAACAATGTTTAGGTTGACATTATTGTTCATGATTTGATTTATTTACTACTTGCCATGGACCTTTAACTCCAATAAACTCCTGCCGGGCGACTTTTACTATATCGGAACAGCTCATCCAATGAAATCGCATAATATATAAAATGGTAGCTTAGCGGCCATGTTTTTATTTTTTCGATTTTGTCCACATTTGCAACTTTGTGATACATAGAAATATAATGAAAACCGAAGGCTGTGGAGGAGATAACTATTCCGCTAGAATATCTCCTGGCAGGCATCGTTTATAGTTACATTAATTACACCACGTTGTGTAAACAGAGAGATCATTAGATATCATTTATCCAAACAATTATACCGCAGAAAACAGATCCGCCAGCTAATGTTTAATTTACCATTATTTCAACAAACCCGGCGAGCTTTCTATGAATGCCTTTTTTTTGCGTATATCACCTCAAAAACTGGTTAATATGGAACTTCTACGATGACAGCGGAACTCCCAACGCTTCTCCTCCCTGCCCTGACAACGAGGGAAGTGGGGAGCGTGGCTGAGAATAAGTAACAGCTACTGCAGTATTCATTCTCCAGAAGGCAAAGCATAACATAATAATAATAAACATTGGGGGCAATGCATAAAAACACTTCCGCACTGCAAAGCTTTTTTTTTTATACCTGCCGACACTTTGCAGTGCGGGAGAGGGACTGTTTGGCGGTCATTCCCCGACATTCAGGCGCTTTTCAGTGTATGATTTTTTTTATACATAGGCACAACCTAAATCCAGTGGTGTATCTTCCACAAGGCAAACAAGGCACTCGCCTAGGGCGGCACTTTGCCAGAGGGTGTTAAAATGGTGCTTCAAAAATTTTCGCTCCCTCTCCCACCGTTCAGCAAGCTTTAGCATGGGAGCATGTAATGGGCATGTTGGGAGTATGTAATGAGGGTGATGGGGCATTTAGTGTGTATGCAATGTGGGTGAAGGGGGCATGTAATGGGGTGATTGGGCATTTAACGTGTGTGCAATATGGGTGATGGGGCACGCCGTGGGTGTTCAACGTTGGTGATGAGGCATGTTGTAGGTGTGCAACGAGGGTGGGGGGGGGGTGCCCGAAATTTGTCTGCCTAGGGCAGCACAAAACCAAGATACAGCACTGCCTAAATCTACGCATTCGGGGTAGGTAGTGCAGACTGCCAAAATTTCTTGGGAGTCTGCTTTATACATTGGCGCAAACGCTGATTGCGCCAGTATTTGGCGCAAAATGCACATGCACCATGTTTATAACATGTGTTTGCAGAATTTCAAGCAAATGCATACACACCTCCCAAGGATCCCTATATAGGAGGGACATTCCCTATTGTGCCCCCTCTTCCCCCCCCCCCCCCCCAAGCTCTCTGTCCCTCTTTTTTTCCTCTATTATGCCACCTTTTTTGGGAGCTGAAATTTTCTGATTTGTATAACTTTATGACAGAGCTCCACAGCAATAAAATGCCCAATAAAGTGTGTTTAAATGACAGTAAATGTGGTTTTATATTAATCTGCATAAGTAAAATGCATTATTCCTAATTGGAATGAGTTACCAAATGCCATAAATAGTTATTAATTGGCCATAAAGTCACTGGTGATGCCCCGCCCACAGCCTCACCTCCAGCCACTCCCACAAATAAGCAATTGTCCTTCTTTTGAAAAATTTGGAGGTATGCATACATTAAGAGAGTAATATGTGCTCAAATGGTCTGTGGTGTCACCTCCATAGTTGCCAACATAGGCCATGTTTCCAGGGACACATATTTGTTCCACATGCTGCAGAAAGAGCATGCAAAGTGCAGCCCGGCAGTATGTAGGATGGATATACGCACAGACACAATCCAATTAGTTAATCATGGCAGGTCCTATGAGATCTCCACCCTGATTAATGAATCGGATTGTGTGTGTGCGTATATCCATCATACATACTGCTGGGCTGCACTTTGCATGCTCTTTCTGCAGCATGTGGAACAAATATGTGTCCCGGGAAACATGGCCGATGTTGGCAGCTATGTGCCTCTTTATGACATCACCTTGTGGCATAGCATGCAAACCACAAACTATTTGCAGACGATCCATGGTGAGGTTTTCTTATGAGATGAATAGATCACCTTTAAGTGACAGAGTGTCTTTAAACATAAAATAGATATAGAATTATTATTTATAATCTCTTTGATCTGATATCTTGTTTTAGATTAAATAGGTACACAATAATGTGTTGTGAAAACATTAAAGGCATTAAAATGTTTATACTGGAGTCTGGAAACAGTATCCTCCTACACTGAATATTCCCCCAGGAGACTGATCATTAGTCTTATCTTTATTGCTCTCTACCATGTAGAGAACAGAGTAGTCTATGTGTCAGCAATATGCTCTAATCCCTTTTGTCTCTAAGGAAACAAAAAGACAGCAATACCTTCATTCATTGACTCTTTCCTGGGCATCGAAAATAAATGAACCCTTTTGCCTTCTGAGAAAAGGCCTATGCACACACACATCACTGGTCTTACTAGTACTATACTGTAAAAAAAAAAAAAAAATGTAATAAAAAACAAAGCAACACTCTTTACAATCACACAATAGCACAATAGCCAGCTTTTCATCTTCTCCCACACTGTATAGTTTGTTTGTTGGGCTGCGTTCTCCTGCAGTTACGCTTTTACCCATTAAAAAAAAAAATAATAAGAAGAAGGAACATTTTTGCATCTTTTCTGCTCTGCGGCAAATTAAATAAATCATCCGCGTTGTAAAGGAGAAAGTAATGTATAAATTCTTTTAAAAAGAAAATTAAAAGAACGTTTGGAACTCTCCGACTGGTCATTATGATACATTATTCAGATGGTTAGAAATACTTTGCGGCGAAAACATTAGATATATCTTCATTTTGTATACATCTGCTGCTTCCTGTAACGATTAGCAGTCCTGGGATCGTCCATTTACCTTGTTCTGAGTCTTGAACCATTTGTTCTAATTACGAACCAGTTATACCTTTGAGCAGTGTCTTTTTAAAGAGGGTTTTTAACGAGCGTAAATCTGTTTCCCCCCCCTCTCTTTGATTTTTTTTTTATGGAGATATTAGTCATAGACGCTAATGAATTGTTCAGTGGGTCTGTGTGGTATTTTGTCTCACTGGGGTATTGTATTGGCAGGCCAAAGCTGGGGATTCGAAATGGTTACAGGCGACTGTATGCCACAACCCTGGATAAATGTCACATGCCCTCAGAATAAATGGAGTTATCAATTCTATTATAGGGGTTGCAGCTTGCCAGAATATGTTGGTGCTTTATAAATGAGTGAT
The DNA here is from genome assembly GCA_036172795.1 of Pelodytes ibericus. Lineage (NCBI taxonomy): Eukaryota > Metazoa > Chordata > Amphibia > Anura > Pelodytidae > Pelodytes > Pelodytes ibericus. The sequence continues at coordinate 10,069,978 of CM069866.1, read as the reverse complement.
GATAAGTATAGCTATCTTTGACAAGACAATTGGTCCATTATTATTGCTGCCTGTATCCTGATCTTATCTGTAGATCTTCTGATATTATTTGTAGATCCCGAGATTTAGCCAGTGGACAATGTCAATGGTTTCCGCATGTCGCCACAGGAGAAAACTAGCTTGTGCTTTAAAAAAAATCACACCAGGCAAGTTCTGCTTGATGCGTTTTATTATTAACTGCATAGTGCGAAATGCGTCAAGTAGCCCATGCTAGTCTCTTCTTTGCAGACACGTTTAAGCACCGAGCATGAAATACTTTAAGGACTACTCACCATGCCTCTTTTTTCCCCACCATCTTACAACGAACCATTTGAGTGTGAAATGCATTAAGTAGCAGTGTTTACCTGGTTTTGTTTCTTGTCAGTTGAAGATTGAGCACCTAGTGCAAAATGTGTCGAGAAATACATTTCTGCCTCTGTTTAGCTAATTACTAAGTATGAAGTGCATCAACTCCTATGGGTCTGTTCACTAAAATACAACTTTGGAGGGCAACTTTACTTTTGAAACTAAGTCAAATTCTGCACCCGAGTTTGATTTAGAAAACAAAACCCTGGTTTGAATCTTCCCCACTGAATGTAATGGGAGGTGAAATGATCAACGCTATTTTTGAGACTATGTCAAACTCAGTACCCGATTGGAAACTCTATTGCCGAATTTGCCTTAATTTCCAAATGAAAGTCAACCCCAAAGTCGAATTTTAGTGAATAGACCCATCTGTGTGAAACGCGTCAAGTATTATGTTATTTTCTTCAGAAATAAGCTTTATTTGTTTTCCTCCTGAGTGGAATATTTAATTGAGGGATTTTCTTTCTGCCACCCTTTCAGAGACATCTCTCCCTCGTTTTCAAACTTTAAAAAGTCCCTCAAAACTCATCTCTTTAGAGAGGCTTACTACCCAACCTAGCTGGAACACACACTCCCTCTTTGACCTATCCCACCTAATGCCTCCCATCCACTCTACTGTTACTACAACTTCAATCCCTCTGACCTCTTCAATCCCTTAATTGTGTCATGGACCCCATTCCCTCTAGATTGTAAGCTTACGAGCAGGGTTCTCTACCTCATGTACCAGTCTGTACTAGTTTGTCTAAATTAGTATGTAGTTCCTTTCTTTGATCTGTACCAAGCGCTTCGAGAATTGGTGGCGCTGTACAAATAAATGTTAATGTAATGTAATGTAATGCCTTTAGTTTCAAACCAGACAAGTTTTCAGGTATAGACATCTTTCAAGACCTAACTGCCTCCCTTAGCATTTAATGAATTCTGTACAGAAGTAAAACATGTGTGTCCTTGGTCAGGGTGAGAATTGTGTTCTGTAACAGCTGTGGTTAACTGGGCCCCTGCTTAGCATGACTAAGAGGAAGAAAACTGTGACATTGTCCAAATATAGTTACTTGTGCCAAATTCCAATTATAACTTTATTTTTAGCATTTGTATAGTAGAGCACTGAGCTACAAGGTTTCTGGGTCCAAGTGGTCTCTTCGAGACTCGTATTGGTTAAAAAAAAAAAAAAAAAAAAAGATTTTGTATGAGTTAGTAAAAAGTTGTTTTTGTTTACTTTATGATTTTGCAATTTGTCTAGTCAGTTTGTTAAAACCCAGAACTCAATTCTCATTACACTGAATAAGTTTGCAAAATAGAATCATGCCCTGCTCACCCATAAACAAAAAACAGAATCATTTCAGTTAACATTATTCAGGATAAACCGTTTCTTTTCTTTCTTTTGTGTTCAAGCTTTATAACTTCCACTGAGAGGTTATACCCGATATTTAATACACTTCCAGATCAGTGCTAGCAATACAAACTCTGTCTTGCTTACACACAGTTATGTGCTTCTCCATGACCTGAAACACAGATAATCTAATCTTAAACCTCATTTAATCATCTTTCATCACCATAGTTAAATTCTGCGCAGAACTTAATTGTCCTTTAATTAATAGATCAATGCCTTCTCACGGCAGGGCAAGCGTTATACTTCTGCAAAGGCAGTTTCAAATCGGTGCTAGAATAAATGCTGGAAAAGCCAGCTGATTTATCCATTAAGAAATTAGAGAGGTTGGTGCATTTACCAGTATATTAGATTTTACATGCTCCAGATACTGAGTTACAGGCATACAATTAATTGTTTAAATTGGATCTTTTACAAATAACTGCCTACGAGGTGGGGGATCCCTCTCAGCGAGACAGGCAAGAGCTGAAATAGCCAGGACTGCCCTATGGGGTTTAGGTTTTACAGTCATTATTAAAGATCTTTTAGGGGGTTGCAAACCCATAACCACACCGGGGCTCCATGTCCCATTTATGCCTTATCTCCATATATGTCCCCCATGAGTCAGGTGCCTGTGTCTGCCAGGAGGATCCATTTAAATTGCTTTTATAGTAGCACACTCCCCCAACCCTCCTCCACTGTCTACACATTCCAGACAAGCCAGCCAGGCCTGTTTTCACCCAGGGGTTCAACTTGTAATACAATAGCTGTGTATTTACTTTTCTTTCCATCAACCAGTGTCCAACCTTTTTACAGTTCCTAACCTGGGAGACTAGGATAATACACAAATATACACTGTGCTGAGCTGACCTTTCGTGATGACAAGATGAGGCTGAAATAATTTTGATTCGAACAAGCTATTTATTGCATTAAAATGATTTCCCCCATTAGCTGGGAAGTGTCCGCACACTAACTCTCGCAAAAAGGCTAACGGTGGAGATGTGTAGTGCATTAGTAAGTTATGTAGTGTGTAAATTCTGCTCTACTGCAGTGGAGCTTTGGGTAAATAACCTCTCTCAATACAGAGGAGAAAAAACAAAACAAAGGATGCAATGTGTTTCTGTGCCGAATTCTCCTCTGTAAATATCTTTGTCGTAAGCCCCATTAATTTTTAATCTATCTGGCTTCACACTGCAATGCCATTCAGGTATAGAAGCACATAACATTGGGACGGGTGAGAGACAGTCAGAATTAATATCTAGTCCGAGGTGGATTTAAATCTCATTTATGAGTTGTTTTTGGACCACGGACTGTTCATACCTCTTGGTTGAGAGAGGAAATGGGTCCAATAAAAAGCACTGCAAAGAGCATAATTATTGACAGCGCAGGTGTTAAATATATATCGATGTAAAATGGTACAAAATATATTTCGAAGTATGGAAACACACACACAGAAAGGATATCCAACGTGGGCCAATGAACCAAACACAGCCCATCCAAAAACTAGGTGCAGTCCAATTAACAATGATCCATGCTCTCATTAGCCCTATAGATGTCTGGTTTTGTTTAACCAAACATTTTTTATGGCTAACTAGCTATTCTTTACCATTACGGCAAATATAACTAATGGGGTTCAACATACATTTTTCCCCATTAGATAAAATGTAATGGTTTACTCAGCTGAAATTGGGCCAGCTTAGAGCTTCTAGCTGAATTTTCAGCAATTACTACTCAGTGTGGCTGATTTGGGGTCGGAATAGACAAATTCCACCAATTTTGGGATGATCTTTGGCCATATTTAGTTCGGGGAAAAGACCTCAAAATGAATCCCAGTTTGGCTACACTAGCTTTTACATTTTATTAAAAACAATTATGATGTATTAATGTTATATATTATAATAGTGTATAGAACATGAATATAGGCATTTTATAAAAATTTATTTATTTTGGTGTTGATTTACTTTGTTTATATGTGTTTTAACTTATTATAATCCATTTCCATATTATTTTAATTTATTTCTAATTTTTAATGCATTTATTTTTTCTTTTTGTCTTCGGCTCATTTCGGGAGGACTTTGGATTTTTCCGCCATAGCTAAAATTCTTCCGAAATAATCCCAGAATAAGCTGAAGTCTTCCTCATAGAATTGTATGTGGAGGAAATAGGCTACCATTTCGGTCTGCTAAAATGACATAAAGAAACTTAGCCATGTAACAGAACCCTTGGGACTCTGACTACCTCTGTTAAAAGCCCTGCTGCCTTGCTCAGAGCTGCTCTTCCAAGAGCAGCCTATTGTGGCAATAACCCAAACCCCTAGACGGAACCAGTGCTGTGATTAGTTATCAAGAGCTTTAACGTGATCTGCACGAAAGTCACTAGACGATACCAGTGTTAGAGTTAAGTAAAAATGACAATTTATTACAGGAACAGCACACATATACACAGACATAATTACATCAACAGGAGATCTGCATACAATACTACGGGGGAGGCCACTGCAGTTCCCCACTAGGTCCAGTTATTAAATTGGTACAGGCATACAATAAACATAATTAATTAACAGTAAATTATCTTAACAAAGAACACTGAATGAGTCACACAGTACTTGTACAGTTTTAAACATGACATGCAATATAACAAATAAAAGGCATTTGAAGCACTTTTAGAATGGCAGTCCAGTTACCATGACAGGCCACATTGGGTAATTTTCATTCCGATTTGAGATCACATTTGAATAGCCAGAATTTAATGGCTCTATGGATCTCCGAGGCTTGGAGCTCTGATATTTTAAACAAAAAGTAGACCCTTTGGACGCCTCTGAAGTAGAGTAAATTGGATTTATCCATAAGAATTAATAATGGAACACTGGTCTGGTTGTGTGTGTGTCGTCATACAGGAAATGCCAATGGGAGGTTTCATTTTTGTGTGCAAATGTGCAAACAAGCCTGATACGTTGTTTAAAGAGATAAAGACAATTTTTATCCGCTGAAGCTCATACCTGCCTGATTCATATGCCTCTTGAATGCAGAACTTTTTTTCTGCAGTCTGGTTTGTAGTATTAAAGCAGAGGTGCTCACTGCATAGGGGGACATAACATTCAGCAAGACGTTTTTGGAAGCCACAAGTGCAAGTCGCTGGGTTCCAAGAAGTGTTATTTTCTTTTAGCTGCAACGATAGCTTCATTGGGCAAATGCGTTGACTGCAGGATCAGTTCCACCCTCCGTCTTGTAGGTTCGAATCCTGGATGCCTCGACGCAGCCCTTTATTGTTCCAAAGTAGAAGCACCATTAAAAAAGGGCACTGGGGAAATTATTGGATGTTTGGCGATGTTCTTGAATAGAGTAAAATATCTCATCTTATGAGGCTTCGAAAATACATTGTTGTTATTATAAACATCCTAAAAACGAACGCATTACTTTGTGGTTAGTAAGCAAGAACCTAAACCTAAAACAAAAAGAAAAGAAAGTCTACCCAGCTAAAAAAAATGTCCTAGATTCATAGGAAAATAGGCATTAAATGCATATTTTATAGAACACCCAACGGTATCATATTTATCTATACTAACAGTTTAATGTCTGCTGTTCATAATTTGCCTTGACCCGCCTGTACAAAGATACAATTTATTGACTGTATTTTAATGCTTCTTCGTTTCCAACAAAAATACATTTTCTTAGAAATTTAATTACTTTCCCTGATATATATGTTTTTTTTTTTCTTCTGCTGAATATAATCCTTCCTCCCCGCAATAAAGGTGTACTGCCCGCCAATAAATACCCTTTCCATTGTTAATGTAGATTTATTGAAATGTATTTTTTTTTTACATCCGCCGTAATAAAATCAATAGATATTGAAGTTTTGGCATCGTTTCTGCACATTATTTCAGACTATGGCTTGCTCCATCACAATAACATTAAGATTTCAAAGCTTTGAAGTGTGCGGGACACATGAGACAGTGTATGGTTTAATTATTCAGTCCTGGCCGATGCTGTATCGAGATGCAAGCTCTTCTGCAGAGGAAACGAAAAACAGTACATCATTGTACAGTGGACGTGGATGATTTAGAATGACGAAAGGTACAATTTCTGTGATTGAAAACATTATCACATGTCCTTTCTATCCAACATTCCCCAGAGGGCTGGTACACAGATTTTTTTCAAATGAATTTACTGCAGTAACTTTTACTGTGTGGCTGTTTTAAAGCAATTTTAACTTTATTATAGACAGTAGAATTAAAATTCCAGGGCTTTTGGGAAATAACAGAAAAACCTTTTATTTTTGTTCTGTTTGGTGTGTGTGTGTACTTTCTACTTTCACTCATGAAACACAATCAGTAAGTGTCCAACGGGATCTGTACAATGCCTATAATCCTGTAATTGATTGGACAGGCATTGTTTTTTTTTCCCCCATCAAATTTGGGGTTATACTGGCATGATTGGCATAGTCTACAAAGACTACACGGACATAAATTGCCTAACATCTCTCCTTTTCAGCTAGAGAGTCCCTGCGGACGGCTACAGGACTCCAAGGAGGATGGTGCTCAATTCTGAGGCATTAATGCAATATTGTGTGACGTCATATGAATCCGCCCGACTTTCCATTTCTGGGACCAGATCTCGGAATGTAGACAACTAAGCAATGGTATAAATAAATTCCAGTGGTTTGTGTTCACTGAATCCAGAATATGGTTCAAGAAGAATAACAGAAGACAACAAGCTGCAGAGGAATGACCTGGCCCAAAGAATGACCTGGCAAGAGCTCCCAGCTGTACCTGTGCCTGCTTGAGAGCTCCCTCAAAGTGGTACGACTTCTGGGACACTGGGAGGAAGACTGGTTTTGTGGTGTTTTTTTGACTTGCACCAGTATGTCCTATCCAGACGTTGATCCAGCAACTAACACTTAGAGCAACTTCCTGATATCACAGCATTATAAAAGAGATTGTCAGTTCGAATGCAGAAGACTAGGTATTGCTGTATCATTGAATAATGAAAAAATGTATTCAGTCCCATCGGGCCAAAGCATAATGGTATATTGTCCTGGTAATATTTATTTGAAAGGTTTTCTCTTTTGTTTATGTGAATGCATTTCTACGACTTTACAACAATACATGACTGCTACGTTCAATGTTTTATTTTATTCCTATTAAATGTATCTAAAGAATGAATAACAGGGTCATGAAAGCCCATTATATAGACATTGGAAATATTTTTTTCCGAATTTGGAAATGGCACAGGCTTTATACAGATATTGCCTTTTGGCTATTAATGGATTCCAGTTGGTTAACCCCGAGAATCCGTCGAAAATTCGCAAACAAAAGAATTCAAGCGTTTCGGAATGTTCTATTTTTGTAGCTCTGTAGATTTAAGATCTTTATAAAGCTGTCTTGGTAAATAAGATGCTGCATCTTTGAATGCTTTTAAGCTGCTGTAGGTTGAAATCGCAGTGTGACGAGCAAGCTTAATTTTTTTATTTTTATTATTTTTCTACTGAATCGAAAAGGAGCAGAATGTCTTTTTATTTATTTTTAACTTGGTACGGTTTCTGTGAATTCCAAATGCCGTAAATCTCTTTATAAAAATAAACTTTTAAAGTCGGTTTATTACACTACCAAACATGTCACAGAAATTGATTATCGGCCGTTAAAATGCTATGATAAAATATGCATTATCCATAAGTAGTTACCGCCTGCATTAAATTAAAGACTGTACATGGAGGAAAGACAAATCAAATGGACTCATGCACAGCTTTAAAATCATAATTACATGTGATACGATACTGCAATTAAAATAAATGTGTAATATTATGTAGTAGGTCTAAACAATCATGCTTAGAGATTCCTAATGGGACTATGAGAAAAGGCATGGAGGTCTCAGAATTCTGGAAGGAAAGTTACAAAGTAGAGAGGTTTGAATAAAGTATAACCTAACTCCTGACTTTGGGGGGGCTGTGTGTGGCACACTGTGGTTATGGTCTGGTGTTAGTCCTGTCACCAGGGGAGGGCTGGCAGCCTTAGGCCTGGGGGGCAAATCCAGTCAAGTGGCCCATTGCACCATCGAATCGCCTCCCCATCCACGGCCATCTTTTCCTTGTTTTATAACGAATATTGCCAGGATTTTCCCGCACAATATGCCAGGATTTGCCATTTAATATGCTAGAATTTTCCCTTACAAAATGCCAGGATTATGCCCTTCAGTATGCCAGGATTATGCCCCTCAATATGCCAGGATTATGCCCCTCAATATGCCAGGATTTTCTCCTCAATATGCCAAGATGATGCCCCCTCAATATGCCAGGATTTTCCCCTAAATATGCCAGGATTATGCCCCTCAATATGCCAGGATTATGCCCCTCAATATGCCAGGATTATGCCCCTCAATATGCCAGGATTTAGACACCCAATATGCCAGGATTTTCCCCTCAATATGCCAAGATGATGCCCCCTCAATATGCCAGGATTTTCCCCTCAATATGCCAGGATTATGCCCCTCAATATGCCAGGATTTAGACACCCAATATCCCAAAATTTGGGCACCCCCCCCCCTACCCACGTTGCACACCTACGACATGACCCATAACCCACGTTGCACACCAGGACATGCCCCATCACCACATTTACATGCCTCCATCACCCCATTACATACACATTTCCAATATTATTTGCCATTAATATTCCCCAGCCAATTTGTCCCATAATATGCCAGTGTTATTCTGCAATTTAATATGACTCAGTAAATTTGCCCAATAATATTCCAAGGTTATCTGCAATTTAATATGCCCCTGCTAATTTGCCCAATATGCCAGTGTTAATTGCCATTTAATATTCCCCAGCCATTTTGCCCAATAATATGCCAGTCTTATTCTGCCATTTAATATTCCCCAGACGATTTGTCCAATAATATGCCAGTGTTATTCTGCCATTTAATATTCCCCAGCCAATTTGCCCAATAAAATGCCAGTCTTATTTGCCATGTAATATTCCCCAGCCAATTTGCCCAATAATATGCCAGTCTTATTTGCCATGTAATATGCCCCAGCCAATTTGCCCAATAATATTCTAGTCTTATTTGCCATGTAATATGCCCCAGCCAATTTGCCCAATAATATGCCAGTCTTATTTGCCATGTAATATGCCCCAGCCAATTTGCCCAATAATATGCCAGTCTTATTTGCCATGTAATATGCCCCAGCCAATTTGCCCAATAATATGCCAGTCTTATTTGCCATGTAATATGCCCCAGCCAATTTGCCCAATAATATGCCAGTCTTATTTGCCATGTAATATGCCCCAGCCAATTTGCCCAATAATATGCCAGTCTTATTTGCCATGTAATATTCCCCAGCCAATTTGCCCAATAATATGCCAGTCTTATTTGCCATGTAATAGTCCCCAGCCAATTTGCCCAATAATATGCCAGTGTTTTTTGCCCCCCCCCCTTACCTTTTTCCCTGGTGGCTAGTGGCAGGACTTCCCTGGTGGCTAGTGGCAGGAGGACTTACCTGGTGGCTAGTGGCAGGCAGCATGGTCCCTCCATGCTGCCTGTTCGGCCTCCCGGCGGTTGTGCCGACAGGTCACGTGATCGGCGCGCGTCTGACGTCAGAGCGCCGATCACATGACTGTCGGCACTTCCGTGTCGGCACACTGCACGGGGAGCCGAACAGGCAGCACGGAGGTTTCTCTGTGCTGCCTGTTCGGCTCCCCGTGCAGCTTTGCAGGCAGAGCGGAGGTGAGAGGGGATCACCCAGCGGCCGTGTTTTACAAACCTTAGGGCGGCCTGGGGGGCAATTGCCACCCTGCCCCCGGCCCAGCCCGCCCCTGCCTGTCACGCACTCACGCATGCACATTCCCATTTTTTTTTATACGTGCGTACAGGTATGTAACTAGAGTATATTATTGATGACAATAATATGTACAATTACATATATTGGGATGCACTTTTACATGTTTTCAATTAACTCAGAAAGAAGTCGGGGCAGGGTTCTTAATTCATGACCTTCGCCTCGCACCCAAGATGATTGGGAGGACCCGTGGCACCATGAAATAATAAAAACACCTCATATTGAGAGCCAGAAAGGTTTGTTTGTGTATTTTTCTTTTTTCCCTGTAGCTCCCTTTGATTTGCAAGCCTAACTGCAGATCAATACAGTTTATTAATGTGTGTGCTGTCTGAACTATTCTTTCTGAGCTTCCAGAAGAGCACCACTAACTTTTATCATGTTTCATTGTTGTATATTTTCCAACATGGCTCTGGGGGAATATTTAGCTCATCCTCTGTTATTCTTTTATTTGGAGCTTTTTGTTTTTTGTGTAATTGTTTTCAACCATGTATACTTTCATTTTGCGCATGTGCCTTTGAAGTCATCCTTCATCTCTGTAGGAACTTCGTGACTGGTTCAGACAAGGTGACTTGGGAATATGGACCATAGGAAAAATCGAGTTGGAGGCAGTGGTATATCTTGGTTTTGTGCTGCCCTAGACATACAAAATTTGGGCACACCCCCACTCACGTTGCACACCTACGACATGCCCCAACACCCACGTTGCACACCCACGACATGCCCCATTACCCACATTGCACACACATTAAATGCCCAATCACCCCATTACATGCCCCCATCACCCACATTGCATACACACTAAATGCCCAATTACCCCATTACATGCCCCCATCACCCACATTGCACACACACTAAATGCCCCATCACCCCCATTACATGCCACCATCACCCTCATTACATACACCCCAACATGCCCATTACACATAACCCCATCACCCTGATTAATTGGAAGGAGCTAAAGCTTGCTGAACGGTGGGGGAGGGAGCGAAAATGTTTGAAGTGCCGCCCAAGGCGAGTGCCTTGTTTGCCTTGTGGAAGATACACTAATGGTTGGAGGATCTTGCCCTGTAAAAGCTGCAAAGTTCCAACATAAACAAGTAAGAACTAAATATTTTTAGTGTCCTTTTGCCCATATTCACCTCTGTGTCTATAGAGTAGGACTAGTTACATAGCATGGATTCACAGTGGCTCCCTGGTTTCTCTATACAGACGTTGAAAAATTGGCATCCTGGTTACCGCAGTACTTTACGATCACTAACCCTGCGCGTTTGTAAATGGTGATAAATGGAGCATTGAGTTAAATGAACCTCTCAGATTACATTCTGCCATTTGTTTCAGTACGTAGTCCAAGATTAAGCAGACCTCATATAGGAGCCAATTCAGACCGTGAAGTGTAGCTTAAATACTGAAGTCACATTCATTTTTAGTTTATTTTTGCTTCAGCACCAATTCCTTTTTTTGTTGTTGTTAGACTACATGTTTATATGAAGAGTGGATTGCGCACACCAAGATGAAAGACCTGGATGTTTAAAAAATAAAAGCACTTCAATATGGCGTCCCATTTGTCTCCAGCTAACGACAAAGAATTTCTGGCACAAACGCACAAATGCCCTGTGTTATTATATTTGTACATCGGCTCAATGGAAAAAGAACTGAGAACAATAAATATTGAATTCCCATCTCTGAAAGTCTCATCACCCTAGGATGAGCCGATGATTACTTTGGCTGCATATAAACATGGGACGGTGACGCTAACTAGCATATATCAATGCCTCTGATCCGCTGCAATGGACATCCTTATGTGCGTTAGATTTACTGGAGCATGTTGCAGTTGGGGATGGGAATGTTCTTCGCGGTTGCTTCTACTCGGCTGCTTCGTCACAACCTCTCCCGAGATGGCCAGTTCATCGCTTAACAGGTCATTGCAGGACAAGTCCTCATGGGACAGTTAAATGCGAGATCACATAGAAGGTTGGTATTATTAGTATTAGGGTTTAGGATCAGTATTAGGGATTAGTATTAGGGGTTAGCATTAGGGTTTAGGATTAGGATTATGAGTTAGTATTGGGGTTCAGTGTTAGTATTAGGAGTTAGTATTGGGGTCCAGGGTTAGTATTAGGAGTTAGCATTGGGGTTCAGGGTTAGTATTAGGAGTTATTATTGGGGTTCAGGGTTAGTATTAGGGCTTAGTATTAGTAGTTAGTATTGGAGTCCAAGGTTAATATTAGGGCTTAGTATTAGGAGTTAGTATTAGGAGTTATTATTGGGGTTCAGGGTTAGTATTAGGGCTTAGTATTGGGAGTTAGTATTAGGAGTTAGTATTGGGGTTCGGTAGTTACTATGAAGGCTCAGGGTTAGTTTTAGGGGGGTTTAAATTATTAAGGGGTTTATTACTATAATTGTCAGTGCTCCAACTGCCGCGCTGAACTGTCAGTGGTGAAATGGACGCAATCAACAGGCGCGATATAATGGGGATTAAACTCCAATTGCTTGGATAAGACATGATCAATTTAGTGTATTTGGAGAAATCCGCTGGGCGCAAACTATCCTGGATTTAACTTTGTTTCTTATTGGCATCAAGTGAGGAGATTAAACCTGCATTAATCTCTCCGTCTGAGTGTATAAAAGAGAGAGAGAGAGAAAAGCGCTAATTATCTTGATGCTTCCAAATCCCAAACAGTAATAATCTACGGTAGAATAATTAACCAAGAAAGAACAGATAACATGGGGTGAGCGCAATAAGGGAGACAGATAGGAGTGTATACGACAACACTTCCAACACACAATCTATTCAACTCAATAGCAAGAGAAGAGCAGCAATCAGAAGGTTGTGTCTGAGATGGGTGGCAATAGAATGGTGGGGGTGGCAGGGGATGCATTACTTGTAGTGGACCTGTAATGGCTCAGTTGGAATTGCAGGCAAATTGTCGAATTTTTACCATTTTGGCTAACAGCGACTGATCATTGTGGTTCACTTGGCAGTTCAGTTTTCCCGAAAAGCCCCCATGTGCTTGAAGTGATTGTCAGTAGTACAAATGTTTCACAATTATAACTTCTCATTAAAGGGACAGGCTGGTAACCAAACTCACTTTGGTGCAAGATGAAGATTACTGCTTGAATAGTGCACCGGCTTTTTTCCCCAGTTTGATTTAAATGGACATTCCAACTTGTTTAATCCTTGCTTCCTTCAGTGTCCCGCACTTTGAAAATAAACCTGATGTGTATCTTAATAGATCCACGCGGGGTTACTATCTGATATGTCTCACATGCGAGACACAGCAGGTCCCGTTTGTCACTTGCTGACAAACGCCAGCACATGCACAGCCAATCAGAGCACACAGCCAATTCTGACGGCTGATTGCGAGGGTCTCTAGCTGCTAGCGCAGAGAGAGACCCTTGTTTTTGCATTCGGTCAGCTGTCAGTCAGAGGATAAACTGGCATGTAGTATCAAAAGTACCTGCCAGTTTATCCTCGTATTAGGGACAATGGACATTTCACTTGTGCTTCTATATTACAAGTACAAGTGAAAAAAAATACATTTATTGTTCCTAATGCAGGCATTCTGCATAAATCACGTTTACTATTTGACTCGAGCCCTCCCCAGTGATCAATCTGCATGTTTACCGCAGGTGCGGCAGCACTGATTATACAGACACTGAGCATATAAAGTTTTGTTTCATTTAGTCACTTCCTGGGGTCTTCCAACTAAATACATTACGTGGACTCTGAGTGGCCTTGCTCTTGTACACAGTAGGATCTCTTAACACATTGCATGGTGACATCACTAGAGAGACAGGAAATTCCATTCATTTTGAATGAAATTATTCTCATTGGTTCCTGCAGCAGAAAAAGAAAAAAAGAGAAACTGTTTTAATTTCACTATTTCATTTAGGTGTAAGTATTTTATATTTTAAGCAATGCAAAATGTAAAACCTGCATTTTGTGCACTAGACAGTCCCTTTAAGGTGCAAATAATAACTGCAGTAACAGTGACTCAATTTAATATCAGATGAGTTTTGGTACTGTGTTAGCTGTAGAAACATAAGTAACAAATAGAGTCAAGTTCATGCCGCTATTGGCTTAAAAGCTTGCACTCTAAAGCTACCCACTTAGCCAATGAAGGTATCAACACCACTGTACTTGTCTCCTCAACTTAAAATCCAAAAGCCATACATGATTGTCAGAATTGAAAAAGATGGTGGAGATTTCGTAAAGAGGGATTAACGCTGGAACAAACATCTTAACTATCCATCTTCAGCATGTCCTGTGCTCCTTCTCTACTATAGTGCTGGCATCTTGTGTCTGTCTAACATTCCTCCTTGCTCCCTCCTACTACAGTGTCAGACTATATATGAATATGTGAACATTCACATGCGCAACTGCATCCACATTCGAAAATTGCGGGTATTCCCCCTTTATCATACACAATAGATAATGCATAAAGAACTATAAGAAATGTTGGAACACAGCTTGGTCTTATAAAAATGTCATTGACCATATTTTTCTAATTTCTAACGCGGTTTTGAGTTTTGCCTTACTCCACTCTTACCTAATACTGAAAAGCCTATTGAACATAATGTTCTTTTGTGTCCAATCACACAATGTTGCAATTATTTGAAGAATACTACAAGATGAATCAGTCCCAGACAGACTGACAGTCTAAGACTTGAACTGGTCAATGGCCATACAGTATGGCATCTGAACTACTTTTAATGGGACATTTGTAATTTTCATATAAAGTTACAAGCACGTGTTTTAATGAAGTTATGCAGGTTTTTGCAATTTTGCTTACACATAGTATAGATCATTTTTTGACCATTTTTATTTTTCTTTTCCATACAAACACTGTTTAGGTAGGGGAAGCGTCACAAATGAAAGCATCTAGTGTTTATAATACCTCCCAACAATTGAAATGGCCAGAGAGGGACACTTTAATTTTGTGGGAGTGGCTGAATATGCGGCTATAGATCGGATATTAGCGGAACTTTTTTTAGTGACTTTATGGCCAATTGGTTAGTATTTAAGTGATTCCGAAGCACAGTGTATTGTGAGTTTTAATGCTCTTGTGCTCTGTGATGCAGTTATATAAACCAAAAATGCTGAGCTCCCAAAAAGAGATGATTTGGGTGCAAAGGAGAGACTGTTCCTCCTATGTAGGGCATGTGGTAGGTATGATTTATGTATAATGACAGCAATAAAGTACATAGTGAAAGTCATAGGAAATCACATGAATTAGATAACTAGTCTTAGCACATCAGAGAGACAAAAAAAAAAATGAATCTTGTTACCAGGAAACCAATCTTTGCTCACGCAACCGTGAAATGGACAAGCAATAATTCAACGTATATAACGGAAAATCAACACGAATCTAAGATCCACCAAACATGTAAAATGATTATTTCCTCTAGAAAATGAGCTTCAGTGTAAATCTGACAAAAAAAAAGACATCTCGAGCTAGTCTTGCATGACAGAGAAGTGATCCCGATTTTCAGTCACTCTTCTACAATAAGATATCTGCTAGCCTCTCAACGAGGTACATGCCAAAAAGGACTCTTAAAGTCTACAGGAGAGTACTCTTGAACAGTCACATTGTTAGGAAGGCATTCTTTCAGGATGTTAGGTAAATAGCCAAATTCTCAGGGTCAACGTTGTTTACCAATTCCTGCGGAACCCAAGAAACGGTTTTTAAACATAGGGAATATATTATCTATCCTGTTAACGAACTGTAACCAACAGACCTGACAGCCTGGTACATACATTACTCCATACATTATGCAAGATTGCTCTCTTCCTTTTATTCATTCATATTGTATGCCTGTTGGATATCTATTTTAGGCCATGACCTGATATATTAAATAAGGTTACCTTGCAAGATGAAACAATTTGGGGCTACAATTCAAATTGCCACAACCAGGTTAAAACTATTACCTTGCTGATATGTTTGCATAACTAAGTTCCAGTCATTTTTTCCCTTATTTCCTTTCCAAGTGGAAAGAAATCAATCAACACACTTTTCCTTCTAGCCCATATTTTGGGAGCTGGGTAACAGAAACAGTGTGTGTAGGATGGAGGTAGACACCTACCCACATGGAGACACATACACACTGTGCTAAAAGAGTAATAACCAAATATACAGACCACAGGGAATTCGACACCCGAGTTTGACTTCGGAAAAAAAAAACAAGTTCCAATTTTTGCTAGCCTTTTGTATAAATTCTGTGTTTAAATTGTATATACCAAATACAAGCCAGGATATCTTTAACTTTTTAGTGACCAATATTTTTTTTTTTTGTCGTCATGTCAATCTGATACTTAAAGACACCATTCCAAAATGGCTTCACCTATGCAGGTCATCTTGCCCAGTCTGTATAGATCTTTAATAACTAACAAAAAAAAAAAAAAAAAAAAAGGGCATTCTATCAATTTAAGGATCAACGTCAATTGCATTGGTTCCTAAGGTGTTAATAGTTAAGATGTCATATAATAGATAAATAAATAATAATACAATGGGATTTATTTTCAAAAGTCTGTGCTATGTTTTTGGTACATTGTGTAAGTTGGTAGGTTAAAGATCCGTGTTGCTTTTCATCAATCTCTGGATAGCTCGTCTTTTTATGTTGTAGGCAATATTTCACCTTTCACGGAGTCCTTCACTCATCAATATTATACATGCAAACCTTTTGTGTAGAAGATCACATGGTAAACGCTGGTTCTACCCTTTATCAAGTTTCCCGAGATGTATTTCTAAGCTTAATTGCTGCATGATGACAGCAATCATTTGTAAAAATTCCAAGACATTGTCTCCTTGGCTCCGTGAGAAGAAGGTCAACGCCAATATTGATCACCAGACTATTTTTTTTCCAAGAAATCCAACATGGGCTCTGTCAAAAATAAAAAATAAAATATTGCAGAAGGATATTAAAATTTTAAAAGTATTATAAGCAGATTTTATAAATGCAAAATAATAGTCATGAGTCATTGACTTAAAGCAATGACAAGTTCATATTTAGGAAGGCAAATAGAGAAACAGCCCAGTAAAAGCTAGACACGAGACATAACCTGACAATATATAGACAGGATGGGAAGACATAGCCTGAGATCAGGATCAGATAGACAGTCACAGACCATACTGTCAGGAACACACAGCTCTAGAACATATAGACAGGATGGGAAGACATAGCCTGAGATCAGGATCAGATAGACAGTCACAGACCATACTGTCAGGAATACAAAGCTCTAGAACATATAGACAGGATGGGAAGACATAGCCTGAGATCAGATAGACAGTCACAGACCATACTGTCAGGAATACACTGCTCTAGAACATATAGACAGGATGGGAAGACATAGCCTGAGATCAGGATCAGATAGACAGTCACAGACCATACTGTCAGGAATACACAGCTCTAGAACATATAGACAGGATGGGAAGACATAGTCTGAGATCAGATAGACAGTCACAGACCATACTGTCAGGAATACACTGCTCTAGAACATATAGACAGGATGGGAAGACATAGCCTGAGATCAGGATCAGATAGACAGTCACAGACCATACTGTCAGGAATACACAGCTCTAGAACATATAGACAGGATGGGAAGACATAGTCTGAGATCAGATAGACAGTCACAGACCATACTGTCAGGAATACACTGCTCTAGAACATATAGACAGGATGGGAAGACATAGCCTGAGATCAGGATCAGATAGACAGTCACAGACCATACTGTCAGGAATACACAGCTCTAGAACATATAGACAGGATGGGAAGACATAGCCTGAGATCAGGATCAGATAGACAGTCACAGACCATACCGTCAGGAATACACAGCTCTAGAACATATAGACAGGATGGGAAGACATAGCCTGAGATCAGGATCAGATAGACAGTCACAGACCATACTGTCAGAAATACACAGCTCTAGAACATATAGACAGGATGGGAAGACATAGTCTGAGATCAGATAGACAGTCATAGACCATACCGTCATGAACACACAGCTCTAGAACATATAGACAGGATTCAGAGATATAGCCTGGGAACAGATAGACAGTCACAGACCATACTGTTAGGAATACACAGCTCTAGAACATATAGACAGGATGGGAAGACATAGCCAGAGATCAGATAGACAGTCACAGACCATACCGTCAGGAACACACAGCTCTAGAACATATAGACAGGATTCAAAGATATAGCCTGGGAACAGATAGACAGTGTCCTCTGTCCCTGTTAAGCCGTTCCGTGGCTGTGAGGGAAGCGTTGTGAGCTCCACTCCAGCCGCGAGGCTTCAATAAAGTTTGTTTAAACTTTTTTTTTAAACAAACTTTATTGACCACGCGGCTGGAGAGGAGCTCACAATGCTTCCCTCACAGCCACGGACCAGCTTAACAGCGGCAGAAAGTAGGTAAGTACTGGGGATTGGGGAAGGGGGGAGGAGGGTGGCAAACTCGATTTTTTTTAACCTAAAAAGTTAAAATATAGATGCGATTTTTCCGGCTTATAAGACGACTTAGTTAGGGGGTCGTCTTATATGCCCAGTCGTCTTATACCCCGGAAAATAATATATATATATATTTATATATATATATATATGTTCATGTATACATATATAAGGTGCTTGCATGCTTCCCGATTGCAAATAAATAATGAAAGGATACTGGAATAAGAGGTGAAGGGTTTAAAAGATGGCGGTGTGCTGTGTGACAGTAATAATACAAATATTCATGGCAGCATCAACCCTATAAGTTTTTAATAAATCCAGGAATTATTCTAAGGCTAATGTGGATTGTTACCAGATGGATTTTACTAGGTGTCACTTCTCTCTCTCGTCTATCCTCACACAACCAATCCAATTATCCACCTGACAAACTATAAATGCATACCTTGCTCGGGTCCCTGGTATCAGCGCAGTAAAGAAGCTGTTGCCTAGCAACCAGGCTCTGGGTACCGATGGCAGAAACAGCTCTGATTAAACCACTGAGACTCAAAAGCGGCTTTAACATGGATTTTTTTTTTTCTCCTACAGTTGTCAAAGGTCACCCTATGAGAAAATCTTTATTGGGGTCTCCTGAGCCAAAATTCTTTACCGCGACAAATTGACCAATTATGTGGTTAGCAGATTCTAAAGCCGGCTCCTGTTACAATGGACAGTAAGGATTTAGCCAGCCAGAGGGCCACTGGCACATTGCAGGACACTATAAGGTGCCACTGATGGGACACCACATATTTGGACTAAATCTAGGTTGTTTCCTAGGTGCGCCGTACAAACCACCTCCGATCAGTTTTGTAGAAGGCTTGGCCAGCATGTGCCAAAAGTTTTAGCAATTTGCCAACTGTCTAATTTATTAATAATTTGCAGCAGCATAAAATACTGTGCTTCATTAGTCCCCCCTCAAAAAAACCATGGAAACATGAATTACGTGAGCAGATTTGGCCAGACCGCCAAGGAGTGCCAGGGTACAGTGTCTGAGTTACAGGTGGGCTGAGATGAACATTCCATCCATCTCCCCGACAAAACTATACATTGAGCAGTGACAGACCTGGAGAGGTTCTCCTGATAGAGGAGCCCAAATGGCCCTGCTTAATGCATTGCTCTGCTCTAATGTTCTAAATTCAAGACAGTAAACTTTTTTTTATTTTTTTTATCCTTCAACCCTTTCTTTTAAATTTCATCATCTCAAAATAATTTTCATCAACTTCAATTTTTATATTCGTTCTCTTCTATTGTAAGCTCACAGTGGCCAAGCTCTTTACCGCTTCTCTATTAGTATTTAAAGGACAACTGTAGGAAAACAATTACTTATGTTGAACTGAAAAGATTGTATCAAGTGTAAATGATATCTAACGAAAATCTTTAATGAAAGATAACTTCCTTATTGAGCCTTCTTTACTCTATTTCGTTCTCTCAGGGGCAGACATCTTGTTTAGAATCTTGGGTCAGATCTTCACTCATCTTGGTTCAGATGAAGAAAGATCTGACTCAAGATTCTAAACAAAATGTCTGCCTCCTGGTAGAGCTATATGCAGTAAAGATGACTCAATAAAGTACTTTATTTGTATTCTTTCATTAAAGCATTTCTATTTAATATGCCTACACTTGATGCAATCCTTTAATTAAACACAACTTCATATTTTGCTACAGTTATCCTTTAAGCCAATTATGTGCAATTTTATTTTAATCAGAACTTTTGTTCTATTGTGCAGCACTTTGTAAACATTAAAAGGCTGCCTGTGTGCACTGGGAATTGTAGTCTACCAGGTTCTGAAATGGCTACCTGCTGGCTCCCCCCGACTTGAAGTCAGTAGAATGCCCTCCACCGCAGTTTTTTTTCACAGGTCTACAAAACATCATGTACAATTCCTCTTGTATCCGTCTAAACCCTTTGAATTCCACTCAATGTAAATAACCAGTAACACTCGTTGCCTGTTCCTGTGTATATTAGGCTTTTCACATGGGGAAGGTTTATGGCATGGATCAATCTGAATGCACAGATAAATCTGTCCTTAGTTGCGTATGTCTGGCAGCTAGACCATTTGCAATAGTGTCACTGAGGGGCTAGTTTTCAAATCATGGTATCAAATCCATGCACATTGACTTTTACCGGTGATATGGGAGACATTTTTTCTTTTACTTTTACAAGTCTCAGGAACAGTTTGTAACCCTTCGTCTTGTTGTACACAGACTATTCCTTCCTATGTGTGAACTATTTTGTGCAAAATATGAATGTGGCGGATGTGGTTGCATCAAAATTTGTTTAGTACATTTAGTAGATTTATATATATATATATATATATATATATATATATATATTTCAGGGTCTGCTAGTCTTTTTCATCCGGTAAGTGCACAGGAAAAGGAGGTCAGGAAAATAATAAACAAAGAACGACAACAAAAGCATGCTACGGCTTTTATACTATACTGGCAGGTCAGGATTCTCCCCCCAAAATGCTTTTTTTGTTGTTGAGAATTTTTCTTTGCAAGCTGGTAGGTGAACATTACAAAATCATATTAATAGGCAGATATAGATAGATTCAGAAATAGATAGGTTGATCCAAATATATAAAGATACATAGAGAGACAGGCAGACAGAAAGACGATAGATATATTGATAGATGTAGATCGATAGACAGACAAATAGATAGACAGACAAATAGATCAAGAGAAAGAGAGAGATCGATAGGTAGATAGATGAGTAGACAGACACAATAGATAGATACAAGATAGAGCGGTAGATGTAGTTTGATAGGTAGATAGATGAGTAGACAGACACAATAGATATATACAAAATAGAGCGATAGATGTAGTTTGATAGGTAGATAGATGGAAATACCGACAGATAGATGGATAGATAGATATAATACAGATACATGCAAATATTGAAAACAGAGAGAAATATAGATATGGATCTGTAGGTAGCTAGTTGGATAGACAGACAAACAGACAAGTAGATAGAGCGGTAGGCAGACAGGCACAATCATAGATATTATCACAAACTGGGTCCAGGTGGCATGGGACCCTGAGCACCCGGATTAAGGGGTGGAGACACAGGGCATGGTGCAAGGTAACTGCACTGCCCTTACACAAAGGGTAGGGTTAAAGCAACATACACGAATACAGGAACTATCATAGAACTCTGAAATGAGAAAGGTGAGGATTTGGTTCAGCCCATAATATTTGGTTCAGCTTCCAAAATATGGAAGCATGCCTACCAGCATCAAAGTACCTCACATTAGCCAAATCCCTAACCTAGAACTATTAATAAAGCTAATTACCTGACTCTATGTGACTGACACTACAGAGACACAGACATTACCTGTAACATGATTGTCACAGACTGGGAGCTTGAAGCAAACTAGAGCAGTGCACAAATGTGTAGGGCACATTATATAGGAGCAGTGAAGCAAAACAGAAAACAACACAAAACCCAAAAATGGAACAGATAAAATAACAGACACCTGAGAACAGTGGGACAGTACTCTAAAAGGACATGGAAAGAGGGGCACTCTAATAGGGCACAAGGACAGGGCAGAACTATGACAGGTATCTAAGGGTATCCCCATTACAGGGATTCAGAACAGGGCAGACAAATAGATAGATGGTAAGATGGAGAAAATACATATTAAACATAGCTAGATATTCAGAATATATATATATATATATATATATATATATATATATATATATATATATATGTATTAATAGGTAGATATGTGATAGATAGCTGAAAAGACAGATAGATAGATAGATGATAGATAGATAGATAGATAGATAGATAGATAAATACAAGGTATATATGTATATATATATATATATATATATATATATATATATATATATATATATATATATATACAGAAAGACAGCTAGACAGACAGAAAGATAGATGCAATATAGATAGATATATAGACAGAATATAAAGAAATAGAGTTTTGTGGATTAATAGGTAGATAGATTTAGCACTAAATATATTAAAATTACATGATTTTTTTCTTCAACATCATCTTGTGTTACATAAACCGACTGTACTTAATGAATAAACCATGATCCGAGACCATCTGCTTTTCATCCTGGCAATGAGGTAAATACCCTAGATAAAGTATTAAATGCATATAAATAGCGATGGATGGTAATATGAATAAATTGTGCGCTACTTTAGTATATCATAGAAACTGAGATGTGAGTTGTGAAAGTTTAGGGAAGATGAGAGAGATACAGATAACTCGCATAGGATGTAGACATTCCATACATTAAATGGCAGACAATGGGAGGGTCCAAAATACATAAGCTTGTGAAAATGGGGAGCCTCGCATTTGATCACTTGATCATTTAATAAAGTACT
Source organism: Pelodytes ibericus (assembly GCA_036172795.1). Taxonomy (NCBI): domain Eukaryota; kingdom Metazoa; phylum Chordata; class Amphibia; order Anura; family Pelodytidae; genus Pelodytes; species Pelodytes ibericus. Next base: position 10,047,553 of record CM069866.1, on the reverse strand, counting down.
TAAGGTAGTGAAAGATTAAAAAATATCAAAAGTTACTAATGAAAAATAATAAGTGATTTTATTTGTAATGTAATTCTTTTGTATCTAATGTATGCTTACATTTTTTTGGCACATGTGATTACACATTTTAATGGAAAACAAACATAATACTAGATGGGTATTGGGTGGCGCTCTAGGTTCTCATCTCCTAAAGCCCATGTGATCCACAGCAAGGATCTATTCTTCAGCCTCTGAGAAAAGACTCATTTTTATGAAGAGATGGTACAGGCAAAGCAAACAGCCCAGATCTTCTCCTGTTCTCCCGTTTCTTCCTTTTTTCATCTCCAAATCTCGTTAGATATATGAATCCCATTTAAAGTTTTGAAGCCTTTATCCTTGAACTCAAATCTGTGCCACTTTTCTCTCTATTACGGTCTGCATGTTCGTTATTATAGAACCGCTAAGTGGTATCCACAACAGCAGATATCTCCTTGGCTGTTTCTTCAAAGGTGAGGTCTTTTTCAAGAAATATTTCTATTTAACAAACACTTTTTTTTATTTTTCTTTTTTTTTTTTTATTTGGTGCAGCAGCTAAGGTCAGGGAATCTGATTATACCAACAAGCTCGATAACGGATGTAGAGGAGAAACCAGTTACAGTGAAAAGCTCACCAGTGCCATATTGAACATCTGCCTCAATTATCTTCCCGCGCACAGGAGAGTAATAATGATCTCTCGCAGCTCAGGGAGTTATACTGGCTATAGATCTCAGCTACTGATCTTCCGGTTAAAGGTCTACACAGACAGGAGATGAAGAACAGGGAAACAATATAAACAAGTCTTATCTTAGAACACATCAATAAAGAACTTACTATATTTTCTAGATATCACACAGGGCTTTGATCCAAGCACAACAGAAAAAAATAAATAAAGTAAACGTTGCTGTAATCAACCGAGTATTACACTCACTGCGTTTCTAAAGCCAGTGCTGGAAAATAATGTAGGGAAAAGTTCTAAAAACAGTGCAATCTCCTTGGAAACCAATACAATGGCCCTGCTGATTGCTCCCATTTACGTTGGTCGCTATTATTTTTGACAGTTTTTCAGAAGTTTTTAGGAAGATTGCAACAAAAAAAACCCTCCTTGGAATTATGTTATTATTTTTTGCTTTAAGAACTTAACAAGCATCTATATTTTTTTTAAATTGAGCTTATGTTTAATTTAAAGATTGTTTTAAGTGTATTAATTCTATATTGAAATGCGTTACAGAACGAATACAAGTAAAGTACCTAATTGAGCCCTCTTTGCTCGGTATAGCTCTATCAGGGTGGACATGTTGTTTAGAATCTTTGCTCTGTATAGTTCTATCAGGGGTGGACATGTTGTTTAGAATCTTTGTTCTGTATAGCTCTATCAGGGGGAGGACATGTTGTTTCGAATCTTTTCTCTATATAGCTCTTTCAGGGTGCAGACCTGTTGTTTCGAATCTTTGCTCTGCATAGCTCGATCAGGAGGTGGACATGATGTTTTGAATCTTTGCTCAGTGTAGATCTATCAGGGGGCGAACATGTTGTTTAGAATCTTTTCTCTGTATAGTTCTATCAGGAGGTGGACATGATGTTTTGAATCTTTGCTCAGTGTAGATCTATCAGGAGGCAGACATGTTGTTTAGAATCTTTACTCTGTATAGCTCTATCAGGGGGCGGACATGTTGTTTAGAATCTTTGCTCAATGTAGCTCTATCAGGGGGCAGACATGCTGTTTAGAATCTTTGCTCTGTATAGCTCTATCAGGGGGCGGACCTGTTGCTTAGAATCTTTGCTCGTTATAGCTCTATTAGGGGGCAGATATGTTGTCCAGAATCTTGGGTCACATCTTCCTAAACACAACACATAGCTCCATCATTCTATATACTGGTAACTAAGGCTCGCAGAATGTAGTTGGTAATCCTGGGAGTTGTAAACCAAAGACAGGTGGTAAGCTACCTCATTAAAACTCATCATCAGCTGCCCAATCTTCCCCATCTCTCTCGGAGGCAAGAAGTGAATTTCCGAGGTTCCTGTCCTAAGTTCACACCCACCTGAGCCATGTTAATGCACACAAATAGCAAGCACAGAGTGCATTATCTGGTCCAGATGTTGAATTAATGCAAGTAATTATGAGAAATCTATTCATACATAACCATCCAACCGATATGGCCCACATCCAGGTCCCAGGCTGCACGTAGACGACGGATAATCTGTACATTACATTCAAGCGAATGAACGAGTGGGAGATGAGCCACAAAGCATATTGCTGGATGACCTATATATTCAGCAGTCGTCGGTATATCAGAGAATGGCTCACAAACATAATGAATACTAATCTGCATTAATGTTTCCAGTGCATTCCATAACTGACAGAGGCTAGAATTTCTGAACCAGATCTAATTTAACCAGGAGGGGTGAAATCCAAAATACCATGCTAAACTGGTTTGTTAAGAGCAAATGTGAAAACTAATCAATTAGGCCACACAGGTCGGATACTCTGCCTCCTGGATGTAGCAGAAAGATGCTCCACCTCTGACCCCCAGCACTGTCAATGGTTCTAATTCAAATGACACTGCATCGACAATACTCGATGGACAGTAAATAGATCACAGAGAAGAAAGACATAGAGGATGTGTTCACAAGACAGAGGCTATCTGCACAGAGAACAGTGAGACAGACGCTGACTTCATAAGATAGAGGCTGTGTACACAGAGAATAACCAGATAGAGGCTGTGTACACAGAGAATAACCAGATAGAGGCTGTGTCAGAAGATAGAGGCCATATACACAGTGATGCATGAGACCGAGGCTGTGTTCACAAGATGGAGGCAATATACACAGAGAAGAATGAGGTAGCGGCTGCATTCACACGTTAGAGGCTTTACACACTGAGAAAAAAAAGAAATGGAGGCTGTGACCACAAGAAAGAGACTATCTACAGAGGGGATAATGAGACTGAAGCTGTGTTCACAAGGTAGAGTCTTTGTATACAGAGAATAATTAGATCACAAGAGAGAGGCTGTGTTCATAAGATGGAGGCAATATACACCGAGAAGAATGAGATAGCGGCTGCATTCACACGTTAGAGGCTTTACACAGTGAGAAAAAAAAAAGAAATAGAGGCTGTGATCACAAGAAAAAAAAGAAATGGAGGCTGTGATCACAAGAAAGAGACTATCTACAGAGGGGATAATGAGACTGAGGCTGTGTTCACAAGGTAGAGTCTTTGTATACAGAGAATCCTTAGATAGAGGCTGTGTTCACAAGACAGAGGCTGTGTACAAAGAGAATCCTTAGATAGAGGCTGTATTCACAAGACAGAGGCTGTATACAAAGAGAATCCTTAGATAGAGGCTGTATTCACAAGACAGAGGCTGAGTACAAAGAGAATCCTTAGATAGAGGCTGTGTTCACAAGACAGAGGCTGAGTACAAAGAGAATCCTTAGATAGAGGCTGTGTTCACAAGACAGAGGCTGTGTACAAAGAGAATCCTTAGATAGAGGCTGTATTCACAAGACACAGGCTGTGTACAAAGAGAATCCTTAGATAGAGGCTGTGTTCACAAGACAGAGGCTGTGTACAAAGAGAATTCTTAGATAGAGGCTGTATTCACAAGACAGAGGCTGAGTACAAAGAGAATCCTTAGATAGAGGCTGTGTTCACAAGACAGAGGCTGTGTACAAAGAGAATCCTTAGATAGAGGCTGTGTTCACAAGACAGAGGCTGTGTACAAAGAGAATCCTTAGATAGAGGCTGTATTCACAAGACAGAGGCTGTGTACAAAGAGAATCCTTAGATAGAGGCTGTATTCACAAGACAGAGGCTGTGTACAAAGAGAATGCTTAGATAGAGGCTGTATTCACAAGACAGAGGCTGTGTACAAAGATAATCCTTAGATAGAGGCTGTGTTCACAAGACAGAGGCTGTGTACAAAGAGAATTCTTAGATAGAGGCTGTATTCACAAGACAGAGGCTGTGTACAAAGATAATCCTTAGATAGAGGCACAGACGTGACCCACTGAGGCTGTGCATGGGAAGTAAAAGCTGTGCATGCGCGGCGCACATTTATAGACGGGCCTTCTATATTGTACAGGAAGGGCACAGATGGAGAAGTCTCTCCGCAAAAGATGGTAAGGAAAATGACAGGAGTAAGAGCTTTTCTCGCTATATTTTCCAACTCGCGTATATTTATTTTCAATGGCCCGAGAGTGAGGAAACCGCCACCGTGAGACTTGGGCCTCCTTGGCACCCGGCTCTACCGTCCCTCACAACTCTCATAAACAAGCTGCGATCGTCACTAATGGAGAATCTTTCAGTCTGCGAGTGATCTGGCCTCTTGTGTCCCAGCGAGCTGACAGCATTTCCTTGAAATCACATTAATACAGATACTTCAACTGAACGGCTTGTTTACCCCCAGGGTTACACAAGGAGCGCTGCGCTACAATACCGATTAGACATGTAAATAGTATAATGAGGCCCGGAATCTCATGTCTTGGAGATGAATCTTATTATAACAAAGCAAGATACAGAGCCTGATGCTTCTTCCTTCAACTCTTTACACTCCCCCCCCCCCGAATGACAAGATTCTACGCGCCTCCCTTTCAGCAACTCATGGAACAAGAACGAGATGTAACGATAAACACATGAAACGAGTAAGGGATTTAATAATGGATCACTGGAGGGAATGGCTAGTGATGCTTGTTAGTGATGTTGTTGCCTGATATACAAATGTCTGACATCCCCAGACTCCGGGGCACTTGCAAAACAGGAAGCGTGAGACGGATTTTGCATTTTCTGGCTATAGGTATTTCTTGCACCCATTAAAGAGACTGTTCCCAGTAGGGGGCATCTCCAGTGGTGGAACCACAACATGCTGACACTTATTCATTGGGTAAAAGTAAAAGTACACAGCACTATGCCTATTTTTTTCTTTTAAAGGCTGATACAAAATGTTAAACGGAAAGTCATTGAGATCACTATAGCGCATCAACTAATGCATTGGATCACCGGCTCCCCCGCAGGCCACATGTGACACTGCTGATTTTTATTTTTAAAAGGAAAACTCTTCAAATTGCCAGCATCATCTGGGGGATTCAACCCCTATAATCAGGCCACCTCTTGAGTTGAAGTAGGTCAGTGTTTTCCAAGCTTGGGGGTGGGTGATGACTCCAGAGGGAGCATGACTAACACAGGCATTGCACGGGTTTGTATATTCAATATACTTTACTGTTTCAGTGACACCACTCCCAAACAAGTGTGGGGAAAGAAATACTTCTGACTAAGAGCCACTTTTGGCTTGAAATGCGTTAGGTGATGGGAGGTTTCTATTTTTTCCTAGACTACCTCTGCTTTTCTCCCTTTAAGCATTCTATATTTTTAATACAATAAAGGATTTTTTGTAGGCATTTGGAAGTGGGGATATGTTTATTGTATTACCACTTATAGGCACACACGGGAGCTCAGCAAAGCATCAAGATTTTTTTCAGAAAGAAACACCTAACCCTGTTGATAGAGGATATCTAGGTAACAACAAATGATGACAAAGATCCAATTGGGCACTTAACATGAAGGGAATGTGTGATATTTTGATGAGAAAGGAGACAGGGTCTCAGAAAGTTACGTGTTGCTAACACTAACATGCCTCTTCTTTAAAGGACAATTAAAGGAATAAAATAACTTATTTGGAATTGAAAGATTGCATCAAGTGTAGATGGTTTATGTAGAAATTATTTAAAGAAAGAAACCAAATAATGTACCTAATTGAGGATTTCTCGCTCCAAAGAGCTTAAACAAGGGGCGGACATGTTGTTTAGAATCTTTGCTCTGTATATCTCGACCAGGGGGCAGACATGTTGTTTTGAATGTTGGGTCAGCTCGGTCAGACCCAAGGTGAATGAAGATCTAACACAACATTCTAAACCACATAACCGGTACCCTGATAGGGAAGTGTGGAGCAGAGAGGACTGAATATGGTGCTTTATTTATATTCTTTCGTGAACACATTTCTATTTAAATCACCTATACTTTCAATTAAACAGAACTTCATTTGTTGTGTTCAATGGGCTGGTCGACGCCATCTGAGCATGTTGGCACTATGGCTGCCTGGCTGATACATTTTCAACCAGCAGTGCCTGGATATAAAGTCTTGTGTACAAGATCTGCTTGATTACATCGACCAGCAGGGCGGCCATGTTGCTGATTTCACCAATTGCCTATAGCGCCATCTACTAATGCAACCCTGGAAAATCTGGTGTCCCCAATATTAACTATTTAACCACTACACACATCCTGGGGGATCAAAGGTGTGAAACCCATTTATCAAACTCAGTTGGATGACTTGTTTATCAGATCCTATTCACAGGGATAAACAGATGAGAAGCTTGGTTTTTTTGCAGAATTCGTTCACGTCTTCGAATTGCAGGTTTAATTCCTGGCAGGGCCAACGCAGCTCTTCGTCTTTTCTGACATAGTTAAAATGATGGCATTCGGTTGGGTAATAGTAACATCCCTGGACGCTGGACAGAAGTAACATCCCCAAAAAAGTGCTAGAAAAGGAACCATTAATGTTGCTAATTAGAGCAGGAATGTGGAACAATCCAAAAGCTTCATACAAGATGACATCATCCATAATAAAAAAAATATTTAAGAGTTTAAATTCCTAACAGCTTCTTCCAGTTAGAGACCAGACATTCCCATTTAATGCATTGCAGCTGGCGACACGGACATTAATATAATAATCACTGAAGATCACGGATTTGTAAATTCCTGAAAATTATGATTACAGTTTTTTTTTTTTTTTTTTATGAGAAGGGGGGAAAAAAATCCTGTAAACAAAGCCCTGGTGAATCTGGCTCCTGCTGTATTTGTTTTGAGTGCAGAATTTCATTTAAAAAAAAAACCTCATTATTTCTGCAACACTGTGTATTGCTGACATTGGTGATGTTCCTCTCTGAGAGGACTCTGTGCGTCCTACTTTTGGATACAAAGTTGCTATTGATCCAAATTTGACTTATTAAACAAAGATACATTACAAACAGGGGATAAGTTAATTATTCAGTGCAAGGAATATAGTTTGCTATTTTTGTGTACCATGTTTATTATGTTGACAATAACAAGCCAGGATGACTTTTTTTTTCTTTTGGTAATTAGCTCACTTTTTTTTTTTTTTTTTTTTTTTTAGTTTAATAAGATATATATATATATATATATATATATATATATATATAAAACACTTATGAAACATAAGAGCCAAACTTCACATCTGAAAGGAACTCTGTCCCCTAAAGGAACTTATACTGTGAATGTAGAGTATTAAAAAAAATACTATAGGAGGATTGCACCCAAATGTATACTTTAAATTTGTCTGTGGGGTCTCCTGTTTATGACATCACTTTTTTTTTAACCCTTCCCACCTAACGTAAAGGGACTTTATCACTTTTTTTTTTTTTACTGTGCATATAGAACATAAGCAATTATTGAAAATGATCTATGCATTGTATTAGCAAAATTGTCAGCACAAAAAATGTGTTCTATGGAATCTCCTGCTTATGACATCACTTTTTTTTTTATTTTTTTACCCCTCCCAAACCTTTACTGTACTGGAGTTTTTATACATGAACCCCCAAAGTATAAATATATAATATATATACTAATACTGCCACTGTCTAACACTAACTCATTTTTAGTGCAATCTCCTCATTGCGCCAAACTTTATACAAGTCCGCGCCATCTCTGCTGAGATTGTCAACACTCCCAGACCATACGCAGCTGCTGGAAAATCCATGCAGAAGACCCCCAACTCCATGCACAAGCGAGATGGCATGGACTCGGTTTACCTTCTGCAAACCTATCACAATGCTGTATTATCTCAAATAATAAAAAGAGTGGGACAGGGATACAGGCTTTTTTTTTTTTTTTCATTCTATTTACAACCTGGAAGGACGTTTCCAGCTTCTAGAATAATGGTCAACCAATTAACGCAGTAGGTGACCAGAGACACAATTTATATGCACAGCAGTTATACAATCAGGATTGTATCCTTCACCGAGGGACCCCCAAGGCTCAGAGCAGAGTGGATGGCTGACTTTCCCTCTCTCCTCATTGTATCCAAACTGCAGGCAGATGTGCTGCTCCCAGAGCATTGAGTCACAAACGGTGTCATTATGAACCATTTTACACCAATCTGGCGTGACCAGAAAGCCAGGCAGTTGCATTGATTTAAAAGAAGCAGAGATATGAAGGGGATGGCTGTGCTAGTGTTTCCAAACAAAGCATTCCCTACGTACAGTATCTTCCCTGGAAGATTAGGTTCTGAGCTGAATACACACCCAGTGACTGTAATCACACATGTATATATTAACATGTCTAAAAATAAGAAGTATTTATTCAATTGACACATTTTAAAGGGTTCTTGCTCTCCCCAAAAACATTAGCATTTAAAAAAAATTATAATATATATATATATTTTTTTTAGCAGAGGTGTTATAAGGGATGAATCAATACCCCCCTAGCTCTCAAGCAGAGACTATTCTGATACCCCCAAATGTCCTAATGAGTGTGGAGGGGAAATTGGGGATTTAGATGGGGGCAGAACAAAGTGCATGTAACTGTGTCAAAAATAAAAATAATGACAATGTTGTGTAGCAAAAAACAAAAACAAAAATGCAATGTAACACTATTTGTGGCTCTCCTTTTACCTAAACCTTGCTTGTACTGTGAATATAAATACAACAAAACATTGTCTGATTGTTGTGGTAGCAAAACTGAATGCTAATGTATAAAAAAAGGAGAAGTCTATGTGTTAAATGTGTCTCCTGTTTATGACATCACCTGTGCCTTCATATGCAAATGAACTAAGTTGCAATGGGAAAAAGTTGCATATCAAGCCACAGGGTGAAGTCACAGACAGGAGACTCCACAGACCCATTTTAAATATATATATATTTTCCTTAATTTATGCATTTGAATGCAATTTTGCACAAGACACTGGGGGTCTAATGTTTAAAAAAAAATCCTGCACTGCCGGGAGTTTTATATATAAAAAAAAGCACAATCGCCGTTTGCTATGTGTAATGGTGATTGCGCTTTTTTATTATTCCCGAAATTGTGTTTGGCGTAGGTTCCCTGGCACATATCAGGTGCTTTTCTGCACCTGTTTTTTGTACATAGGCTGCGCCGACTCAACGAGCGCCGACACAACCTAAATCTTTGCATTCCGCGTAGATAACGCAGACTCCTGTGTGTCTGCTTTATCCATTGGCGCACACGCCCATTGCCCCAGTGCTTGCTACAATCTGCGTGCGCGCCGTGCTCATACATGACCCCCCCAATGTATAGCTCTTTTTTATTCAGCATTTTCATTCTCTACATTTACAATAAAAACACTGTTTGGGTCGACAGCGACCCTTTCACACATTTCCGACGCGCATGTAACACACGCGATCTTGTCATGTACCACATTTGCACATCTTAAACATAGAAACATAGAATGTGTCGGCAGATAAGAACCATTCGGTCCATCTAGTCTGCCCAATTTTTTTTTGGGAGTACTTTTATTAGTCCCCCCGTTCCCGGTCTTATAGCTAGGATAGCCTTGTGTCTATCCCACGCATGCTTAAAATCCTTGACTGTGTTTACCTCTACCACTTCTGCTGGCAGACTATTCCATACATCCACTAACCTCTCAGTAAAGTAATACTTCCTGATATTACTTTTAAATCGTTGCCCCTCTAATTTAAGACTATGTCCTCTAGTTGTGGTAGTTTTTCTTCTTTTAAATATACTCTCTTCCTTTACTGTGCTGATTCCCTTTATGTATTTAAATGTTTCTATCATATCCCCCCTGTTACGTCTTTCCCCCAAGCTATACATGTTAAACCTTACTGAATGGTGTGATTCTCCATCTGGCAAAAGCACGGGTCAGACTTTTTTTTATTAATAACTCATGTGGTGCCTCTTATAATGTCCATGGTAAATGGCAAGTCCCTATACTTCAAACCAATCTGCTAACGCTTCCACTTCTGTTCATGTGAGAAACACACTGGACAATTATTTATCTCTGCGTCTGGGGTCGACAATGCGGGTGAATTAATCTGTGAATCTCCTCCCTCTGTGAAATAACGGGAATATACATCTGAAATTTCTAACGCCCAGTAGGAAACAGTACGTTTCGTAGGAAGCGGCAGAAATTACATATTTTTTTTTTTTTTCAGTTGCTTGTCGTGCGGCTGGCAGATAAATAGGGGAATTTAGACAGTTTGTCAGAACGGAAGGTAACAGATGTTTTTTTTTTTCCACCTGGAATAATAGCGAGCTTTTTAATAATCAGAGAATGGCGCAGTGAGATCTATTTCACCTAGTGGGACTGTTTGCTGGCTTCAGCGGATTTGTCCTATTACATTATACCGTTCTTTGATCAAGGAAGATTTGCAAGCTCTCCTTGGCAGAGAAAAGTCAGGGGGGAAACAAAAAAAAAAAAAATAAACAAAAAATAAAATCGTAATTTCTTCTATATTTAAATCATGCGCTGGAATAAATTCCCCCCAACAGCTGAGTTGTCTTTGCTCGGCAAAATATTATTTAATGTAGAGGTTAGTGGTCTGTTCTATGCCATTCCAAGATTTGAGTTAATGTGGCTGCTTTAGACACCCCCACCATTTGGCTAGGGAGATCAGGCTGTCATTTAGGATGACCCCAGTGCCATTTGTATTCAAGGAAACATATAAAAATGACATACAATGCTACACTGGTAAAAGGAAGATTAGAGACTGTGTACATATTACTGATTAGAATTGATGGCTAACCTCGGCACTGCAAATTTATTGGGAACTACATATCCCAAAAAGAACTACATATCCCATAGTTACGGCAGCAGGGACATTCCATGGGTCTCCATGGTGATTGATACACTTTGCCCCACATATAAGTACCCCCTTGTGTTCTACACCTAACACGGATTTTTCAAATTTATGACATCACTGTGTGACACAATGCAGAATACCGGTAATTAAGATTTAGTTAGCTAGCATTCATGTTATCTACAGGTTTAAAGAGATACAGTCAGCGACTGGGTCAAAATAGTTTTAGATAATTCTGTATATTACATTTATAAAGGTGCCTTACACACAGATAAAGCAATAATTGGCCTTTTCCTCATTTAATCTTGCACCAACTTTGTAAAAAAAAAAAAATGTACTTAAAATGGCTTATCCCATTTCTGTTTCCTTTAATTCCACTTACTTACAAGTGCCAGAGGGTACCAGCATCTGGCCCCTTCGGAGCTGTTTTTCTCAGGACAAAAATACAAGTTCAGAGGTTTGTCTGAGAAACCATAAATCAAAGTAAATGCCAAGTCTCCCCAGCATTGCAGACGACCTTCTGCACAGACTCGTAGGGATTCAAGAGATATAACTTGTCATCAGAAAGATCAAGCGATGGTTGGGGACAATATATGGTTGAAATTGTGTTTTTTTGTTATTTTAAACCTTGACCTGCTGATTGCAATGAGAAAAAAAATACGACAGATTCAATGTCTTGTTAAAATTAGAAGTTTTCGCATTCGTCACTCACTACCCGTCTTGCAAGAAAATGAATAATAAAATAAAGTTACATTTGTAAATCTGGTGCGATGAACTGTTCATCTCACCTCAACTCATCTTATAGTGAATATCCCCTATAGTCCTATGTGTATATATGTGAATAGTGCTCTCCTTTCTCCTGTTTTTTTTTATGAGGCTGATGGGAGTAGTAATCTATGAATTATAGACAGATGAATTGTTCTGACCCATAACTGGGAAACAGCCCAAATGACCCCAGTTTCTAACCCTATAATCACAGCTCATACAGGAAGCAGGACAAGTGCTTTCACCATTAGAAAATATATACTAAGCATCCTAGCAACCTTAAACTGCTGTGAATTTATTTTTATCCACATTCCCCGAGGCTCTTATAGCTACACTGCTGTCATCTATTAAAACTGTTCTTTTAAAAATAATTGGAGCTACCCCAACACTAGCCTTCTCACAAGAGAACAGACATATATCTCAAGATCTATTACATTTAGAAACATCAATGAGGCGTTGGACTCTGTTTACTATTGTGAATGTAGCTGCTTTGTTAGATCAGCTGGAACACATGCAGTGCGGTCTGACAGCCGGTGTGTCGATGGGTAGGTGATGGCCTGGCCTTTATACTGGATGTAGAGATCACTAATGCACTTACTCATAATGCTAACTGATACTAAGTTATCACCACTGCACTGGATGTTATACTTCAATCAGCACTGTGTTCAAGGGATAGCAAGTGTTTGAAAGACTCAGTGGGGTGAAGGACTGCTAGTGACAATGCCTGGGTCATGTGACAGTGACGAGGGGACAAGGACTGCTGGTGCCAATACCTGGGTCATGTGACAGTGATGAGGGGAGAAGGACTGCTGGTGACAATGCCTGGGTCATGTGACAGTGACGAGGGGAGAAGGACTGCTGGTGACAATACTTGGGTCATGTGACAGTGACGAGGGGAGAAGGACTGCTGGTGACAATGCCTGGGTCATGTGACAGTGACGAGGGGAGAAGGACTGCTGGTGACAATACTTGGGTCATGTGACAGTGACGAGGGGAGAAGGACTGCTGGTGACAATGCCTGGGTCATGTGACAGTGACGAGGGGAGAAGGACTGCTGGTGACAATACCTGGGTCATGTGACAGTGACGAGGGGAGAAGGACTGCTAGTGACAATGCCTGGGTCATGTGACAGTGACGAGGGGAGAAGGACTGCTGGTGACAATACCTGGGTCATGTGACAGTGACGAGGGGAGAAGGACTGCTGGTGACAATGCCTTGGTCATGTGACAGTGACGAGGGGAGAAGGACTGCTGGTGACAATACTTGGGTCATGTGACAGTGACGAGGGGAGAAGGACTGCTGGTGACAATGCCTGGGTCATGTGACAGTGACGAGGGGAGAAGGACTGCTGGTGACAATACCTGGGTCATGTGACAGTGACGAGGGGAGAAGGACTGCTGGTGACAATACCTGGGTCATGTGACAGTGACGAGGGGAGAAGGACTGCTAGTGACAATGCCTGGGTCATGTGACAGTGACGAGGGGAGAAGGACTGCTGGTGACAATACCTGGGTCATGTGACAGTGACGAGGGGAGAAGGACTGCTGGTGACAATGCCTTGGTCATGTGACAGTGACGAGGGGAGAAGGACTGCTGGTGACAATACTTGGGTCATGTGACAGTGACGAGGGGAGAAGGACTGCTGGTGACAATGCCTGGGTCATGTGACAGTGACGAGGGGAGAAGGACTGCTGGTGACAATGCCTGGGTCATGTGACAGTGACGAGGGGAGAAGGACTGCTGGTGACAATGCCTGGGTCATGTGACAGTGACGAGGGGAGAAGGACTGCTGGTGACAATGCCTGGGTCATGTGACAGTGACGAGGGGAGAAGGACTGCTAGTGACAATGCCTGGGTCATGTGACAGTGACGAGGGGAGAAGGACTGCTGGTGACAATGCCTGGGTCATGTGACAGTGACGAGGGGAGAAGGACTGCTGGTGCCAATACCTGGGTCATGTGACAGTGACGAGGGGAGAAGGACTGCTGGTGACAATGCCTGGGTCATGTGACAGTGACGAGGGGAGAAGGACTGCTGGTGACAAT